>JASMMZ010000020.1:411010-423792 GCA_038502455.1 Anisogramma anomala | reverse complement strand
CCCAGGGTAAAACGAACGCCTAAAGTATAGATATTGAAAAGGAAACTCTGGTAATGAAATATAAGGATGATTGTTAGAAAATGGAAAAAACGTACTTATAGGTTTGGAAAATCGGTATATCGTATGCCGTAAAATCGGATATTAGTTTACAAATCACTCAGATTACGAGTAGATTCGGATGAAACGATGATTTTAAGCCGAGTGTAATTTTAATGATTGGATAAAACAAACTTTATAATATGCGTAGCTGAATACAAAGGTTTGGATAACAAATTAAATACATACCCTTACGAAAATATATCCGGAAAAAAGACCTTAAATAGGATAATACCTACCTATTAACCTACGACGATAAAAACGCCTAATGTATTTTTGCTGGCTTACAGGATACCTCCTTTCTACATATTATAAGCCTTAACTTCGTAAACGAAGTGTTTAACGCCTATATAACGTTGCAATTCACCTTTTTAACAGGTATAAAGCCAGGTTTCAGAGTATTATACCTAATTTTAACGTAGTTGGAATTTCAACGACTGGAAAGCAATAATTTGACATACTTCCAGCTAAATTTCCGAAGTTTCTGATAAACCAAATAAAAGAACACCGAAAATTCCTATTTGGTAAAGGTAAAGCAACATCTTTTGGAATGATTGTTGTAAATAAGCGTTTCGGACTAATCAATTTTTACAAAATAAATTATAAAATATTATTTTTGCTTTTATTCAAAAACATTAACAAATTCGGAATTAATGTCTGTCATACGATCAACCAACGTATCTGCGACTTAAATAACATATTCGTATCGCTTCGGTTAAAGTTCGGCTACTATAGTTCTTTTTTTAAAAAAAACGTATAATTGAAGCCACTTATTGAACGAAATTAAAATTACGGGTTTTATACCAACGATTCGGATGCCTAAATATAAAACTATTTTTACGTGTACTTTACATCGCAAATTATATAAGTATAGGGAAAGAAATACTTAAGGCTATCGATTTTTTTTATTTTAAGTACCAGTTCTACTTATAGGCTTTATAATGGTATAAATTCCGCTTTAAAAACGATATAAGATTAAATATAGTGTAATTATTTATATTATATATTTAAATATTGAACAGGTTCTTTGTGTCGTTGATACATCAATATTATTCCAAGCCACCAAATTTACATGAAACTCTTTTACTATAAATTTTTGGGATGCTTTAATTAACTATTGGTTAAACGTTTATCCATGGAATTTATATTGGATTACGTACGACGCCGGCATGGCTTTTAATTTTACCGAGGAGCGTACGAAAACTCGGATAACCGGCAACAAGTATAAAAAAATCCTTGTAAATGCCTTATGGGGTATTAGAAAATGTAAATTATATTGTGGACTATTAATAAGAGCTAACACAATATTTCCCAAAGAACTTAAACGTATTAGTTTTAAGGAATCTATCTTTTAGATAGCTATTAACATCGTTAATAATACTTTTAACTTCAATAAGTTTATTTTTACGCTTTTTATTTTTGGTACTTACCCGAGGATTTACATAGACTTTGCCTCATTACCACCTATAGTATAAAAGGCTAATACTATAGCTAAGGCCATGTCGATATTACGTTTATTACGAATGAAAAACTATATATTTAAAACGTTGGTTATAAGAAATAGCTTACGTAAAACTAGTATTTTGGATTCACTATTGGAATTTGAAGTTTTAGATTAGAAAATAAAATATGGTTAGATTGGCCTTTAAATGATCAACGGGTTTAGAGGATATAATGTATTTGTTAAATTATCAAACGGAACAAATTCGTTTCTTTTGATAATAGTACGTAAATACGAAAGTGAGGTGGAAAGAAACGGTTTGGAACTGTAAAACGAGCAAAACCGCTTACATAACATTATTCAAAACGACGAATTTAAACCGAATCTAATTTTAGCCTTAACCCTAAAACGCGAATCCAACCCGATTACGCCAAATAAAAATAGCTTATTTAAACGAACCCCGCTAAAACCTCGATAGCAAAAACGCCCCCTCAGTTCGAAAAATAAAAAACCCCCTAAAAACTTTGCGACAGACTCTTTAATCATGTAAAAAGAAATGGAAAACTACGAGTTTAGCTTAAAGCTCCACCGTAAGTGGATTATTACTAACTTAGGTATCATATTCGTATAATTCACCTAAATGAAAATCTTAACCTTAATATACTAGGGCGTATTTTGCTTTAAACGTTTTAATTTAACTATTTACGACACTTATATGATTTTCCCAACCCGCCTCGATTACAAGGTTAAAAACAAAATCAGGAAATCTTATAAAAAAACCCGCTTAGTTGTAAAAAGATATAACGATAAAAGTAAAAAAGATATTATAACTCAATCTCCTACATTATAATAGGTTAGCCATTACCTAATTCTTACATTCTTTACTTCCCTTATCGATTTATACAACCTATATATTAAACTTCTAAATGTAACATAAACTTACACCTCATTTAAAAAACGGTTAGAACGACGTATTTACGCTGATATAACTAAAAACCTTAAATAACACCACCTACTTCATACGATTTTACGTATTATAAAACTACTATACGGCCTAGCCGAAACCAGGATTTACTGGTATAACATTTAACAAAGAGAATAAAAAAAACTACTCGAAATAACTAACTCTACCTTCGACCCGTATCTATTAATATTAACGGCCCATTTGAAAAGCTTTATACTAACGAATATACAGACGGATAACACTATAATGTTATATAACTCCTCGTTTTCCGTATTTAAAAAGAGGAAACTTTTAAAGGCCGGTTTGAAAGTCAAACCTAAAACGTACCTAACTAAAAATAACATAATCGATTTTAATAACGTTACTATTACCTCTCAAAATTAAATTTTAAACTTTTCGTAAAAGAGGTAATTGGATAATGTTCCCCTTATCGTTTTCAATAGCGTAAAACGGGCCAACAAATACAAATAATGACGTGTACGCGACGTTTAAATTGCTTTAATAATACAACTCAAATCAGAATTTAACTTTTTAATCGTCATGTGATATCAAATCGACCCGACGGACGATATGTGTAAAACACTTAATAAACGACTTTTGTAGAAAATACATAATCCGAAACGTGACTTATATTTTGTATCGCTAAATTTTAATATTATAAAGTTTATTGTTTTTATGAACGGCTTTTTCGCTAATAATCACTACTATAATTTACAAATGAACTTCGTTTTAATTCTTGGCAAGAAAATAATAGCTTGAAATGGCTTTAAGTTTCCAGAAATCATTATTTATTAAGTTTTATTAAGTGTGCAAGGGTTACGCGAAACGTCCTAGCTTTCGAAATCTATAATATAGTTAAAAAATTCGATATGGGTACTACTATAACGATAAAGGTCCAGATAATTATATTTAACTTTAACTTATACCCTATTCGTCTTATCATTTATCCTTACTCCTTTTTGTTCTTGAAGTTTATAATTAAATTGAGTACTATAAATAAAAAACGGTTGATAATAGATATTGTGGTATTGGATAAATCGTATGAATGACGGGAAATAGAAAAGACCAAATAAATTAATAATAAGTAAAACCCGGTAAACGTAATAATAAAGGCTATACCGAACGGCGTACTAGAAATTCTTATATTTATAAGTACGTTATTTATAAAGGATGTTAAAAAGGTTTTACAACCTTAATAAATTGTTACGTTATACTAATTTTGGTTTACTTAGTTCGGAATATCAATACCTTTTGTGCCGACTTATGTTTTGCCTTTATTTAAACGGACTATTCGTGCCGATCGTCGATTTTTCTTTATTTAGATACGATTATTCGCACCTATTTACGATTTATTTTCCTTATTTTTTATTTAATTTTACAACATCGTACTAATTTTAACCTATTACCTCTTTCATTTTACATTTTAGATTACATTCATTACATTAAACATTTTTTTTGTAAAAGATCTATAAAATTACTCTATGACGTATTACATTATGCCCGGGTATACGGACCAGGCCCGGGGGTATTTATATATTACTAAATGGAAAGAGCGACGTCGTCGCGTCTTTATCGTCCTTCCTATCGCTTTCCTCCTTTATTCTCACGACACCATTATTATCGCCAAGGACATTATTAACGTCAATATAAATATGGCATTACACCTTATTATTTATTCCCTTACGTAAAGATATAAGGGAGGAATTACCCTTTTCGCAACGACGTACGATAACATCGTCGAATTCACCTACGTAATATATATGTAAGCCTCGTTTCCAAACGGCGAAGGCGGCTACCGTCTCCTCAATTCGCCGGTTAACGCATATTACTAATTGGTATTATCTTGTTTTAGTTATTGACGATGATTTGTTTTTCGGATCGCCATAAACGTTATATTTTCATTAAATAATATTTTTAAAATTCGGTTTAGACTTACTAAAAAGCCGGCGAACGCGTAATACGACTTTGGTTTACGGTCTTAAAACCTCTGGAACGGGGGCATACGAGCTGCTAATTTGCCCGTAACAGTAATAACGAGCCAAATGACTCTTTCTTTCGTAATAATCGCTAATGAACTCACCCGCGGCTGCGGACGCAATATACGACACGTAAGGTGTATTCATTTACATCTTAGAGTTACGGACCCGGGTACGCCTTTTTAACGTTTGGCGCATTAAAAAGACTTTACGGCGTACCTTAGCGATACGAAGCTCGAGGCGGCGGAGGAGATCCACCTTGTATCCCTTATTTATAAAGGGGGGGGGTTAAAGGTTTATCAACGAAAGGATTAGGATATATATACCCTAACAAAATTGAATTAAGTTGCGTTTATAGCGTAAAAGGGCCTTTACGGGTAATGAGGTCTTTATCCATAGGGAAAGCATAAGGTTTATAACCTTAGGAGCCTCTCATTCCTCCCGTTGGAAGCAAAGGAAGGGGGAGGGGGAGGAGGGGTAGGAGGGGGGCGAGGTGGAGGCGGCGGCGGAGCTGGGTGGTATGGCGGCGGCGGGACTTGGCGGCGTGGCGTCAATAGACCAGATAATGCCCAACAAAGTCGGGTTATTGCTATTAGTGGTAATGGTAAAGGTTGTAGCGGTAATAGTAGCGATAGCAGTGGTGGCGGCAGCGCGCCACCGCTTGCGTACTAGATGATGCCTCATAGTTCAGTTTTGATGCGTTATCTAGATAAAGAAAAGGTGAATAATAGGTATTAGTTAAATAACATACTAATTAAAACGGCTTATTTTAATTGAGGGGACTAGAGGAATTAAAGGGATGCGGCGTGGTTTATTTAATGAAAATAAAGGCTAAAGTAAAATAGGGGACTTGTATCTATTTAAATTACGCGCCTTTCAAAGAGAAAAAAAGGAAGTTTTGCCTAAACCAATGGTAATACATCTTTTTATATTAATCTAATACGTGATTATGAAATTACCCCTACGTCATTACCCTTACGCAATTACTATTACGTAACCATCCCTATTAGATATTACGAAAGGCGTTATTACTAACTACATCGCCCCTATTTAACTTTATGAACTAAGCCCGAAATAAAAACATTACCTCGGTTAAACTTTACTAATCACAGCCGAATTTGCTAATTTAAACCTTGTACAATTGATATAATAACAATACTATCACTACAGAAACTTATTAATTTAGATCTTTTTATAATTAGTATGCCAATAATACTGTTACTACGAAACCTACCAATTCAAACCTTTGCAACCACAACCACATTATTACTACTAGATTATAGATACCAAATATATAAAAAAGAAAAAAAAAGATTACTTATGTAGATATTACTACATACCTTTATAAATAGTATATATAGGGCAAGTAACAGTACACTATATTACAAGGTATATTCTTACAGAGTGTACGATAACGTGTCACACTAAAGGCTACAATTCTATAGGACATAAAGTAATCTATACATGGATCGGTTTAAAATGATTTTACCAAACCAAACGGAAATTCGTGAAGCGGTTTAAAGTTGTACGCTCTAGCTAAGGACTTATAAACCCTTATCTATGGAGTGCACCTCTAGATTCTCTTACAACTCATCTTTTATACTACAATATCAATCACTTTGATTACTCTTCAAAGACTTTAATTCATGTGAACCTTATAGCCTTGAGATCTTACCGACAGAAACTATTACCTAACCTTTCTTACTAAGGCCACGACGTTTCGTGGGATTTACGATAGTATAAAATGCTACTTCGAATACAAGTTCCACTTCGCGTAATATCATATAAACTGGGCTACTATGTGGTAAATTACAATAATAGTAAAGAAAAAAGAGAAGGAAACGTTAATGGATGTTTTGAATTGGATTTTTAATAAGTTAATGTTATTTAGAATAGCAATAGGAAAAGCTCACATTTACAAAGCCACATTTCGCGAGAAGGTACAGGTAATGGTAATGGGCGTCAACGAGTTCAAATACACCTTATAACGTACTAATACCACCTACGAAAACTTCTTTAGCCAATTACGTTTTTCGATTACCACAGTAATGACACGTACTTCAAACTCGCTTGGTATATACTCCCAAGCTAGTAACTTTATTAACGTGGATAAAAGAGACCTTACGATAATTAATTATATCGATCGCAAGTATAGGCGCCTACAATGCTTAAGATTTAGCCTATCGACTTCGGCTCCAAACTAAGGGCAGTAACCACGTTAGCGCTAATGAGGCTAAACTTCATGAGGATTTGTTAACCTCTAATATTATCGTCGTAATAGTAGTAAAAGATTTTAAATTTGTAACCAGTTTGGCTATTAGTTTACTCGATACCTGCTTGCCGAACGTCTTAATAAAAAGGTAATATATTACGCATAATTCCCAATTGATTTTAAACAGGATTACTTGAATTAAATAGTAAACTTAAAAGGAGACGAACTAATTACCGTCGTCAAGGCCTTTAAGAAAATTAAGTAGTATAAAAACACTGTTTCCGATACGGTGTAATAACTAGCTAACCACGCCTTTTTATACCGTTTAAGTGTTACAGAATACTACCTTTACCTTAAGTAATCCTTTAACCTCTTATATATCTTTAACCTCCGTAATAGTTATGCAGACAATACGTTTTAGGGTATTATGCTAGATATAATGATAATAAGGTACTTAATAGGAAGTTATTGGTAGTATGTGACATGACGAAGGGAAAGTATTAAATTTATTAAAATTAATCGTTACGATACCAGTAAGGTAAAATTTAGCTTTAACTTGAACGAATAACTATCGTTACCAGGGAAAACGGTAATTTAAATTATTGTAAGCGTAATTACGGCTTGAATCCTTAAATCCCCTACCTCTTTTTCACTTTATCTAGAGGACATAAAGACCTTCTGCATTAACACTAACGTTAACGTTAACGTTAATGAATATAAACTGGTTAAAAACAGCAAAACGTTTTTACTTATACTTAAGTAAGAGTACCTATGGTTTTATCTTTAAGGTTCGGAAATAATGGTATTTAACTTAACTAAGCCAAAGATATGTTAATTATACCGGCGTTTTAATTACCTAGCCGTTAATAAGCTGTATAAAGCCCCAAAATCAGTAAGGTATACTGATGTGAAATATGTTTCCTTAAAAAATGTTAAAAGGCTTTGTCACTACTGCTAAACGTGTACCTAACCCCTTCGGAAATTTAAGTTTATATTAAAAGACGATCAGGATTTTAATTACGAGGTTTTCGTTGATGTATTTTACTTGGATAATGAACTTATCTTTTACTTCGTTAATTTTGTAACCTTTTTTCACGGAGCTAAGTTTCTAAAGTTCCTTTCGAAAAAAGATACGTAAAAAACGTTAAGAATATTGTGGATTGACATATACCTAGGTTTACCTAACATCTTTGTCTACTATATTAATACAAACTTTATTGCGGTGAAATTTTAAGAAAATGTTAAAATAATAGGTATTTAGTATAAACAGGTACTAGTAAAAGTCTACTAAAGTAATAAAAAGGTTAAAAAGACATACTCCCTATTTCGCTGAGCGTATAATATCTTGACGTTAGAAATTAGAAGTTTTATGGATCCGGAGACACGCCTATAAATAATAGTAAAAGGCTTAAACGATACTATAGGCCTTTATGGCTTAATACTAACATTTTTAATTTTTAAAACAAACCTACGCCTCACGAGTAAATCTCCTCGTTTAATAAATACTTAAAAATGTATTATGAACTATGGTAAATCTTTGAGGAAATTACAAAGAGAATCGGCATGCTGCCAGATTAATAAAGACCTTAACATCAAAACGGCATTTTAACAATCCTATACTTACTTTACCATTACAAAGTGAAATCCTTGTAAAGTGGGAACCGGACAAATGGAAAAGCCCGTATAAAATATTAAGTATTACAAACTTTGAAATAGTTATTAAAATTGCTAACGGCCTTATACCTTTTCGAACTATTTAAGTTAAGCCTTATATTAGGGCTATTAAAGATGAAGACCCTTAAACCAAGCGACCAAACTAATACGAACCTCCTTTACCTATTATCGATAAGCCTATAAAATGCTGTTGGCGCGGATAACCTCTGGGGGGGAAAACGTTAAAGAGGAGGAATATATTCTAAGCTGAATTTATAGTACTGTTTGGATAAATAGAAAAAAAAAAGAATAACATAAACTTAGTATTAAAGTTCCGAGTACAAAGTATTATTAAAACCTCCAGCAAACCTTTTAATGAAAGCGATAAAATTGATATTAACGGCTTATTAATTCGAAAGTTTATATAATTTGTATCGAAAACCTATTTTAACCTTTAAAACTCAAATATTACGATTTTGAAGTCGAGGATTATTTACGAGGTTAAAGGCAAAACCACGGGGCGATTATATGAAAAATCACGTTTAATCGCTTGAAAATACGGTAATAAAGGTAAAAACTAGATCCATATATAGTTTTTAACGATTGAAAAAATCAGTTAACGTTTAGCAATCGTTTCAATACCAAATTTACCAATTAAAAATAAAGGAAAGTGTATATTTAATAATCGTAATATAATGTAAGTGTGGATATTATTATATAACTTCATAGATCGTATATTTAGGTAGCAGTATATTACGCTGTAAGGTACACTCTTAAAGCATTATACGATCATGTGTCATGCTACAGGCTACACTCTTACAGAGTATATGATAACGTGATACGCTGCAGATTATACTCTCATGCGAGAAGCGGTCTAGAAGCAGGTATTCCAGAGTGGTACGCTCTGGGCGAGAGCTTATAAGCCCTCACCTGTAACTTATACCTCTGGATGCTTCTTCTGATTATGACCATCTTGACTTACTTTACTACAATACCAATCATCTTTTGATCACTCTTCTACTTGCTTCGTTTCACGTGAACAAGTACTTAGACCCTACCGAAAGTAAGCCTATACGTAATTAGTATTGGATTTAGAATAGATCGTATTATTAAAATTACTATAGAAACTCCGTGTCAAATACTCTTTAGATACGGTAATATATTTTATTGAACTACTATACGTATTAGCTACAGTAGGCGTTTACTAGTTTTGAACCTACTAATTGTGTTTATACTTACGGTTAACGATAAAGTTTTTAATATACGATCCGTATTTATTGGTAACGTGAAAAAGGGATTTCGACGTGGTAGGTATAAAAATTAACAAGACCCTTTTCGTCGAAACAGTTAACTTTGTAATATTAGAATGAAAAAATATTAAAAACTTGAAATTTTAAATTTATAAGCTGGTAACAACGTTAATGAAAGGTATTTTACTTAACTTTAATACATCGTTAATCCGTATAATTAATATTTATACCGGCTTTAAATTTCGTTAAAAGGGTCAGGGCGTTGTTATAGCTATAATGAACAAATTTGACGAGGCTAAGGTTTAACAATACTTATAATAGTGTGCTCTAGGCAATTATATTGCTATTTGATATTAACCGAAAGCATTTTACGAACTATCTATTACCGTACAAATATAAAAGCTAATAGATAGTGACTTTAACCGGTTAAATGAAAGGTTTGAGTAGTAAATGCAATATCTAGATCATAGAATTAATATAGTCACAATCGACTTTTTAAAGGTCAAACCGATAATCTTTACGGACGGTTTTTTGTAAATAACACAGAATTGTCTTTACAGATGGGCTTTTTAATAACTTTCATTAACAAAGATAAATGAGAGAATTAGTTTAGTATTATTGGCAGTTTAATTTACCAAACCTTTTCTCAGTGTAAACGGATTATGAAACGTATCAGTATTATAAGTTTACGGTATATTAACGGGTTCAATGTAGGCATAGTATTGTTAAAAACCTTTAACCTTATTACCAGGTAACTAAAGATTCATTTAATTCCGGTGGTAATTTATATCGACTTAAAAAGCCTTTTTAAATACCTTTTAAAGCTTGGAACCATTAGCGAAAAACGCCTGATAATCGACATAATAGTACTTCATAAAGCCTACGAAGGGAAAAAGATTAAGGAATTCCGATAAATCGATAGCAAAGACAATCCTGCTAATGCTATAACGAAGGCATTAATAAACAAGGCCCTGGAAACGTTTATAGATAGCAACATGCTGACTATACGTATCAAGGGCTACGTTAACAGGCTGCTCAGAAAGCCTAAATCATGTGACGGCTGATAGGGATATATTAATAGACTGGAAAACTACTAAAGGATTAATAATGGTAATCTATTTAAGTGGTATGGTTAAAGTGGAGGCTTGTAAAAGGCTTTAGCGAATGATTTTTTTATGGAAGTTGACAAACTCAGACTTCGAAGCAATGGAGCAATCAAGGTCAAATGGGGTTAATTTGTATTTAATTGGGTGTAATTCAGCATTGAAGCTAACTGGAGTTGACAGAGGTCTGGCTAGTTAACGAGGACGTAATTTAGTAGTAACCGAAAAAGATTGGTTAACTACATTGGCGTATATGCACAAACTAAAAAGCTGCTAGTGTTAAAATAGTATTATATGTAGTATAATAAATCAACTTTACTTATAGTAAAGTTAACTGTACTACAAGTGTATTGATTTGTATGGACTTATCGCATTGGGTGTAAGTCGAGTGTAATACGCTGCACTTCACTTTAGGGCACGGGCTAAGCAATTAGCCATACAAATTACTGTGTAGACCGGCTAGCAGTCTACCAAACCTAGAACAATACATTCACCATTTGACCACACAATACTACTGTTACTTCAACCAATCGAATCGACAACGTTGCAACGTTTAAAGGCCTATTAAGTAAGACCTACCAATATTTACATTATATGAAGCCTAAAATATACTTTTTTTTTTTGGCAGAGTATTTTTGTCACTATTTCCTTACAATTACAATAAACTTCAGTTGTAAATAATAGACAAATCATGATTTTTATATAGAAGCTACATTAAAGGGTTAAAACCTTGGGCTTAATAGAATAAGCGAGTTAAAGGGGGGTGTTTGGTTTGAGTAAATAGATAGGAATCTTGACGAAATTTGCAAGTGTGAAAATAATAGTAGAATTAATGAGTCCTATTGAACTGATACATTTCTACCCCTTTTACAAGAGACCTCGGAAATAATATTTTGAATGAAAAGAAGCAGAAAGACATTACATATTCGTATTATTTGGGTGGTTTGTTTGTGTTACAACAAAGTATATAGGTAGATAAATAGCGTTTGCTATAGCACCACGTATGCTATGCGAGTACTAAAAAAAAATTGAAAAAAAAAAAGGTTGGGTGGCGGCACCTGACTCTGACACCAACACCGTGCAAGTGGGGAATTGTAACAAGAAGTCTGACGAGAGCCCTCCAGTGATCTGGGAAGATCACCGGCCCAATGCACATTTGGAAGACGCTCAAAGAAATTATCTGGGCTAACAAAGCCTCAAGGCCAAAGTCACCTAATCAGATGTCCTTCATAGTGTTTTCATGTTCTACACCCAGAATTATAATAGTAATCACTGCCATCAGCAGGACAGTGGCAAGGGCCAATTCCAGGTAATTGATTTTGTCAGAGATAAGAAGCAAACCAGGCACTCTCCTCTTGAACCTGATAGCAGCTGCAGTCTGCCCTTCACCACAATCGAACCATGGCCATGAACTGCCTCATTTTGACAAAAGACAATGTTAGTCCAGGCTGTAACTTGCAGTATGAATTACATACACTATGTAAAGTGCTGCCTGCAGAATTCTTCAGCCCTATGGACATTCTAGCTCCAAGAGCAACCCAGCCTAACAACTACCCCAGATTCTGCGTGCACGCAACCTGAATCCCTGTCACCACCAGCATAAAAGACACCCAAAACTGCGACGACCTCAACCCACCTCCAACTATCGCACCCTCACGTCCCACCCACATACATTCCTCCGCCAAAACACACAGCAAGGATGAAGCCCTTCCTCCGCCTCCGGCCACAAGGCAGCCGCAGCAGCAGCAGCAGCACACAGCTCCTCTTCTTCCCCACACAGCAACGAGCCCCCCCACGCCGCTGCAGTGCCATCCACTCCTCGGCCCCCGACCCGGCCGACGTCTCGCCCTTCTACTTGCATGCGACGCGGCCACCGGCGCCGCCCCAGCCTGTGCCCGAGCACCCCTATGCCAAGGTCGCGCGCCGCCAGAAGCAGGCCGAGCTGCTCCAGAAGGCCACGGACCCGTGGCCTGCCGCCGGCGCCGAGAAGGGCAAGGCGCCGCCGTTGTTGCAGCGGCGCTTCTGGGAGAATGCGCACGTGAAGGAGGTCGATGGTGCATTCAATGCCCTCACACATACCCCCCCCA
>JASMMZ010000020.1:254695-410815 GCA_038502455.1 Anisogramma anomala | reverse complement strand
CTCACAGGCGCCTACCAGATCCACCTCGACTCGCGGCCCCTTCGAAACCCCACCACCAAAGAACTCCTCTCTGTCCCACTCACCAAGCCCCTGCTCGCGCATGCCCTCGCCCTCGAGTGGGACCTCATCACCTCCGCGCAGCAAGCCACCAAGCACTACCTGATCCCGCTGACCTCACTGACCTGCCGCGCCCTCGACCTCGCCGCCGACGATGCCGCCGCCGCCACCACCACCACCACCACCACTGCCTTCGGCCCTGTCCGCACTGCCATCGCCACCACGCTGTTGCGCTACCTCGACACTGACTCGCTGCTCTGCTGGGCGCCGCCGCCGCCAGACCCGGACCCGGACACGGACCCGCATGCGGCCCCCAGCCTGCGTGCACTGCAGGCGCGCGCCGCGGCCGACGTCGTCGGCCTCCTGTGCAAACACGTGTGGCCTGGCGTCGCGCTTGTGCCGGTGCTGGACGAGGCCGGGTCGATCGTGCCCAGGGGCCAGGAGGCCGGCGTGCGCGACGTCATCCAGGGCTGGGTGCTGGGGCTGGACGCCTGGGAGCTGGCGGGGCTCGAGCGCGCCTGCCTGGCCGGGAAGTCGCTGCTCGGCGGGGTGAGGCTGGTGGTCGAGTGGAGCGAGGGCTCTGCTGGGAGGGCCGGGCGGGAGATTGCTGCTGCCCAGGGGCTGGGGGGTAAGAGGCTTTTTGGGGTGGAGGAGGCTGCAAGGGCAGCAAGTCTGGAGGTGGACTGGCAGACAAGCAAATGGGGCGAAGTGGAGGATACCCATGACGTGGAGAAGGAAGATTTGCGGCGCCAGCTGGGAAGTGCCATACTCTTGGTTTCTGGGACAGATTCCAGCAGCTAAGTAGAGGTTGACTGACTCTCATAATAAAAACACATGAAACAATGGCTTCTGAGACCACCAGATTTCCCCTCCTTGTTGAAGCATGTCACGTCATCCATACAGCTTGCTGTCTTCTCAGTGCAAAATTGTAAATTGGGGATGAAGCTATGGATCCTACAAGAGTGCTGAAGCAAAGTGGTCTTAGCCATCTGCCGTGGTAGAATGTGTGCCAGCCACAAGTGTCCAGATCCGCCTGTGATATTCGGTGTGATGTGGTTCCTACCATCGCCTGATTTGTTTCCCAGCATAAATGAAAAGATGGCCATCATGCAGCGTGATGTGTGATGATGTCCTCGCTCACCATGCAGCGCGATCTGTGATGATCTCCTTGCCCACGATGCTGCCCCTTTCCGCCTTGCTGAATGCAACGATGGGGTACATGACCCCCCCCGGTCCTCCAAGGAAAAAAAAAAGAAATCAAAAAAAAAAAAAAAAAAAAAAAAAAAAAAGCGCCAAGGCCCTTTCCATTCAGGTTAACTGTTTGACCCCAAGGTTGAGGACAAACAGTTGACCCAAGGTTGAGGACATGCAAGATGCCGTTCCAATGGCAATCTCAGCCCATCTTAGTCTGTTGGGCTGCTGTTGTGGGTCTGGAGGTGAGTGCCCTGGAAGGTGAAGGCGGCGGCCCGGGCTGGAATCTGGGCTGACTCCTTCATGGCCTCGACAGTGAGGTTGTGCTTAGCAAGCTTTTGGGCTGGCTTAGGCTGCAGGTAGTACTCTGGCTTGATGACTCGGCTGGTCATGGCAAACCTCCGAATACCAACAGGCTCAATGGTATGCTGAGAAAGAAAAGGTCAGTTACTGCTTTTACAAAATTAAATGTGTTACTTACCTCAGTGAAGGCCTGCAGGCGAGTATCACACATTGTAACAACATCACCATGCTGGAGCTGGACCTTAAGAACAAGAATAGGCCCAGCCTTCATGCCAAATCGACCCCCTTTTCCCTTGATCCGCAACTTCATGGTGGCAGGAGATCCAAGAGAAAGGGTCGAGATTGTACCGCTCAACTGTTCCTCACCATCGTCATGATACTACCACTATGTCAGTGAGTCTCAAGTTGGTTTCCAATTGAATCGTTTGCTTACGTTGATCTTGTCGTTCTCCATGTAGGCCAGGACCAGCACCTCGTTTGGCTGCTGCCAGGCCTCCTTGAGGGTAGTATCCTCGGACAGGTGAAAGTCACCGTACACGGCAAGCTCCTGAGAAACCTCCACAGCCAGCTTTCCCATGTGTGAAAGCTGTGCCAGTGCCTTCAGCACAACATCAGGAGCTGCATCGAAGGATGTATCGTCCACCTTCACACCATAGTCATAGTGGAATCCCTTTGATAACCATTAGTAACTCTTTTCAAGGCAATATCATGGTCACAGACTTACAAAGTTCTGTATGAAGTGCTTGGTTAGTTTCTGGACCACACCTGTGAATTGCATCAGTCAGAGCCTCTTTGTTCTTTTGATCATGGGGCATGGAGGTACTGCTTACTTCCAGAACCCCTTGCTGCGTAGCGCTTGAAGTTCTGCACAACTTCTGGCTTTTGGAGTTCATTCCATAGCTCGTTGGCACCGCAGGAGCCCTGTATCACCTCCTGACTGGGTCTCTCATGAACGACACTGCCACCAAGACTTCCATCGGCCTCAAGGATGAGGTAGGTAGTCCGGACCGACTTGTCGGTCTGGGTTTGGTACATGTTGACATGAAATTCGTGCATGAAGATTGTCGTCTTGTCGAGCCTAAAGAATTTGGACTGGCTCATCAACTTGTCTGTGTGCTGCTGGGTCTCATCTTCGATTTCCACCAAGGGATACGGCTCAGGCTGAGCCACCCGAATCAGGCCACAGGAAGTGCATTCCCAGCAGTGGAACCAAACACGGCTGTCACAGTGCTTGCACCTTGAACAGACCATTCCAGCCCGGAAGCGCAGTTCTGTTCCATATTCTTCATCACCTATGGAAGGTGTGTCGGGAACAGCAGCAGGAATCTGGGACAGGTCTCCAATGAAAGGCTTGGTCCAGTTTAAAAAACCTGGGGTGTACTCCAGAGTGTCTCTCTGCAGCTTGGCACCATTGCTGCTGAAAAAGCTTCTGCAATTGTGGTTGAGACAGAGAAAGGGCTGGTCCTTGAAGGCTGCAGGGCTGGTCTTGCCACAGTCGCTGCATATGTGTTGCGAGAATGAATCTTGGATGTCATGGGCCTGGGGAATGCGGTAGTCACCCTTCCAGTAGGAAGGTTTGGTGTCAGCATGGACCCTCTGTAGCATGACCTTGACCACTGGGTATTGGTTTCCGCCTCCACATTGGCTCATCTCCTGCCAGACCTCGGTGACAAAGAAGACACCCAGGACAACATAGGCAGGCTCGACCCCAGACTGTTTGGGGATCGAGGATATGTCGATGTTTTGGAAGTCAGGGTGTTGGTGGTCTGTGGAAGAAGGTTAACAGCTGAAAAAAATATTTAGTCACACAAGGCAGACCACTCACTCATGACCACCAAGATTGCTGACTGGTCCTTCTTGGCAGTCTCCCAGGCGGTGAAATCCTTGGGCTTGTAGTTCTCGTTGCGCTTCCAGCTGCCATGCTTGTCTTGCGTACGGCCTCCACCACTAATAGACATTTCACTGTTAGTCTTATACAATGGGATGGTCGGGTATCATATAAGCTAACAGGTTGTAGATGCCCTTGTTGGCCATCATGGCATCACCAATCTCAACATTCTTGCCAAAGAGAACACCATAAGGCTGGTTCTCCTTGGTGTAAACACCACTCTGGTGAGACTTGAAGTTGGGGATAGCGTCGCAGAGAGCCTGGCGGTTGGTGGCCCAGACAAGCTGCACGGAAGGAGCGATGTTAGTGTGGCCACTGACAGCGGCGACCTCCTCGGCAATGGCCGCATCATCACTGCAGGTGGTATCCATGTTCTGGTGGACAGTAGCTTTGCAAGGTCGCTTGATGACATCAGGCAGCGACGATTCTGAAGCAGGTCGCTTGTTTGGCGTCATCTTGACAACTTGGTAGGCGTAGTGTTGGGCGATTGGGTGATTGCCGTGGGAGAATTTTTATGTCTGAAGATCTAAAGCGATTATTATCACACCAATCTATATATTAAGACTTGGTGGGGTGTAGAGAATGTGGGTAGCTAACGTGGATACAGAGATGGAGGCACTGGAGTGGTGTGTGGAATTGCTGACTGGCCGGTGTCACAGCATACAGTGCATGTATATGCACAAAAAGAAGACACCAAGTAATGGTGATAAGGTGTGAAGGGATCAACAGGTTGTTTTTGTGCAGGATATTGGTGGGTGGGAGTGGTGGAAGTGGGAGGAGTAGAGGAGTGGAAGAGTGGAAGAGTTGAAGAGTCAAGAGTCGAAAAGTCGAAAAGTCAACAAGTCAATTTATGGGATTGGAGTAGTAGCAGAAGGGTGCACCTTGCAGGGGGTGGCCATAAGTAAGGGAAGGAGCGACGGTTGACGGTTGACGGTTGACGGTTGACGGTTAGTGACTCACTTTGTAGATGCCTGGCCTAGTAACACAGGAACCCAATTGGAGTTCTACAGATGCTGGA
Organism: Anisogramma anomala; assembly: GCA_038502455.1. Lineage (NCBI taxonomy): Eukaryota > Fungi > Ascomycota > Sordariomycetes > Diaporthales > Gnomoniaceae > Anisogramma > Anisogramma anomala. Next base: position 406,358 of record JASMMZ010000020.1, on the reverse strand, counting down.
CATTTCGACGTTGGAGAATAGATAGATTCAAAAGGCTCATGACACGGATAGGGAATATGAATCACTCAATGACTTTCTGCACAACACTTGAACCTTGAGTATTTCCATGATGTTTATAAAAACGGAGGAGGTAACATGTTGACCATGAGAGGGCAAGAAAGCCAAGGATATCCTAGGTGGACATCCAATGGCAGGATACAACACACAGATGATACTGACAGAGATATGATGGGAAACTTTGACATGACGCACAACTCGAATTCAAAGGGGCGATGCTTGAGGACTGGAATTCAGATGTCATGGGTATTTGACCCATCAGATAGTACAGCCGTGGTAAGTACATGTTCTGGAGATATTCATATATTGGTACAGTTGCGTGGAACCCTATTTGAATCTGTCATATGTACAATATGAATGAGGACAGGTTTGTGTGCGGGGAGGGGTTTATAGAACACGGTGATTATATTCTTTCCACATGAAGGACAAATTTTGTACCACATTTGGATCATGACCTACGATATAGGAATACGAAATTATATGTTTTATTGGAAGAATTATTTTCTAGCCACGAATGTTATGGGTAAAAGATGTTCCCGAGTAGCATAGTAGGCGGTCTTGAAACAAAATAATGCAATGGTGGAAGGGATAACTTACAAGTTCCATGTCTATATAGATTTGTATAAGCAGATTTTGTTACCCAGTTGATAACTTCATCAAATGGTGAGCTTAGGTATATTTTGTTGGTTGTCACTTTGTCTACGTGATAGTCGTCGATGCCGCCCCCCTTCTTGGTTGTGTTCCATCATCCTTCAGTATCAAGTTTGATATTTGCCTTCGTCGCTGAAGTGTAGTGTTTGTTGCTAGTAGCAACGACCTAACGATGTAACTTTATGCTAGCAAAATGGAAGGCTTGATGTTTGAGATGAGCTGGAACCTGTGCATGATCTTGTGTTAGTAATGGTAGTTTCATGGCTTTTGGCGGAGCTTTTTTCAAATCTTTATACATGATGGGAAAATAAATGAAGGCCTTCATGGGCTTTGGCACAGGAAACATAGGGCCCTGTGTATTAGTGCAATGAATGGCCCACGGCTGCCGTATATATCTAGCCAAATTCTGTGACCCAGGGCGGGTAGCACTTTGCTGTGTCAACAATATGAATAGTAGGCTTCATACATGGCTACACAAGAGATACAATGAATCATTTCTTCCAAGAAACAGAACTTACTTTACTAGATGGAAGTTGCTGTTGAACACATACCTGGGCAAGACTACAGGCAAATGGCGGGTTGACGTTGTGGAATGGAGGTAGTGGACTGTGTTAATTGCCATATGGGGCATAGTTGCCAAGCATCTGGGCCCTTTTCTGGGGCAGTAGCACCTGTTTCCCTTCTTGCATGCGGGGGGATACATTCTCCAAGTATTGTGAACAAAGGGAGCAGGCATGGAAAGGATATATCCTACTCTTGTCCTTCACTACTCCCCGTTGCTCAGCTCAAAACCATAGGTTTCAAGGTTTTTGGAAGGTAATACACCCCCCCCCCCCCCCTCCATTTGCTTGCCAGCTTGCTCAAGCAGTAGAGCAACAATCCATGAAGCATACCGGTACCCAACACTTGCCAACATGGTGTTTGAGCCGCCATCATGGGTGCCAAAGTTGCCCTTTGGTGAGTTTCCAGCAACCACAAAGAAAAACCACTGCTGACCCGTGGTGCAGATCCACCAGACAGCATCACCATTGCTGAGTTCAAGACCAATCCCAAGCACGGCCGCCACCCCGTCGCCAAAAGCAGAAACCCCTTCACTTGCGGCCTCACCGGCAAGACCTTCACCCTCGCCGAAGCCAGCGCCCGGCGCGAGGCCCTTGCGCGGGTCGTGGGCCGGCGGCTGGGGTGGCTGCCGAATGCGGAGACCGCGTGGGACAAGGTGGCTTGCGTGTTCGCATTCAACACGGTATGTACAGTACCGTTCATCCATTGCAGGTGTGTCCTATTCCGCCACGTGGGGCGTGGTCATGCACATGCACAGGAACGCCGCCGGGGGGGAGCGGGGCAGGGGGCGTAAGCTGACGGGGCGGCTGCGCAGATTGACTACATGACCGTTGCTTACGCCGTCCACCGCCTCAACGGCATCGTCACGCCGGCCAACGCCGTCTACTCGGCGCCCGAGCTCGCGCACCAGCTCGCGTCGTCGGGCGCGCGGGCGCTCTTCGTCGGCGGGCCGCAGCTGGCCGTCGGCCTGGCGGCGGCGCGGGCGGCCGGCCTGCCGCGGGACCGGGTCTGGGTCCTGGGCATGCCCGGCTTCGCCGCGGCGGACGGGTTCGCGAGCGTCGAGGACCTCGTCGCCGAAAGGGCCGCGCTGCCGGCGCTCGACGCGTTGCGGTGGGCCCGCGGCCAGGGCGGCCGGCAGCCTGCATTCCTCTGCTACTCGAGCGGCACGTCCGGCCTGCCCAAGGCAGTCGTGATCTCGCACCGGAATGTCGTTGCGAACACGATGCAGTTTGCCTTCCACGATTCGTTCGGGAGGAGGAGGTTTGGCGTGGAGACACAGAGTGCGCTTGGCCTGCTGCCGTTCAGTCATATTTATGGGCTGGTAGTCATTGCGCACGGCAACGTGTGGAGGGGAGATGAGGTGGTGGTGCTACCCAAGTTCGAGATGCCCACCTTCTTGGCAGCGATAGAACGCTTCCAGGTGAATCATCTGTACCTGGTACGTCGAATGCCCCCTGAGAAAATCCATAAAGCGGTTGGTTGATCTGCTGACACTTGATCTCAGGTACCGCCCATCGTGATCCGCATGACCCGGAGTCCTGGCGAGTGCAAGAGGTACGATCTCAGTAGCGTGCGGGTCGTCTTCAGCGGAGCAGCACCCCTGGGCGAGGAGACCATCCAGGACATGCTGAAGCTCTTTCCCAAGTGGCGCGTAGCCCAAGGATACGGTGGGTGGTCTCTCTCCCCAGCCATGCCATGGACACGCCTGTTGACCTGCGCGCTCTAGGCATGACCGAGGTTGCTACGATTGTCATCTCCACAAGCGAGCACGACATCATGAACAAGTCTTCGGGCTCTCTTTGCCCCGCGACCAGGGCTAAGATCATGGGACTCGACGACAAAGAGGTCTCGGACTACGACACCCCCGGCGAGCTCTGGATACAGTCTCCCTCTGCCGCGCTGGGCTTTTTGAACAACCACAAGGCCACCGACGAGACGTTTGTCCATGATGACGGCGGCCGGTGGGTCAAGACGGGCGACGAGGCAGTCGTCACGCTGGCGCCGTCTGGAATCGAGCACATTGTGATCGTCGACCAGATCAAAGAACTGATCAAGGTCAAAGGTACGGTGTCCCGTCCGTCGTGACGATCGCCCGCGGTCAAGCCCAGGAAGTAACGCTCCCGTCCCAGGTCATCAAGTAGCCCCTGCAGAGCTCGAGGGACATCTCCTCGCCCACCCTGCTGTGGGCGACTGTGCCGTGATCCAAGTCCCGGACGAGCGGTCCGGCGAAGTGCCCAAAGCCTTTGTGGTGAAATCGGCCGCCTTTGCAAACAAGCCCGAAGAGGAGGTCATGCGAGCCATCCTGAAGCACGTGGAGGAGCACAAGGCGCCGCACAATTGGATCAAGGGCGGGATCGAGTTTCTGGACGAGGTGCCCAAGAGCCCGAGCGGCAAGATCCTGAGACGCTTGCTGCGAGACCAGGAGAAGGCTTCCAGGACCAAGATAGGAGCTCGCTTATAATGCTGGGACAAGAATCCGTGTGGCAGCGTGCGGCGGTAGTGCCAGAAGAAGCTCAAAAGGCCAAAAACAGAATAGTATTAGGGATAAGAAATAGAGAAAAGGAAGCTAAGTTTAGGTTTGGCCGTCAACAGGCAGCTAAATACAGTGGCAGCCAAGTGGTTAGGATTATAGGGGTGCCCCCCTATATACTGCCACATATGCCCGGCACCGAAAAAAATGTTGGATGTCCTTGTTAACAGAGAATGCCCGAAATCTCACAACTTTTCACGAGGCAACCTTTTCACGAGGCAACCTTTTCCTTTCCATTTCCTTTATTTTCCTATTGTTACACTTTGGCTGTGGGACGCGTCTTTTGACCAGATTTACGTATTTTTACATCTATGGACGTTTAATGACGTTTTAAATCTTGCACGAGTTTTCTATAATATTATCACGTGTGGTGATATCTATACGTGCAAACGTATTGTGGTATTCCGGACTGTATTTTAAAGTAAAAGCTAAGGTAAAGGTAGGAATCCACCAGACTATTATAACAATAAGTACTTATAAGAAGGTTGACTCATGAGTAGGCAGTCTCGAGAGAAGGCAGTCTCATAAAAAAGAACGAGAAAGTAGGCAAGTACCGCCCCTAATACAACAAATGCTGGAGGACAAAAGAAAAAAGAAAATACTCATCATACCAATCAATCTTTACCAGCAACAACTCTCCCAACATTATCCTTCTCAAATACCTCAATTAAGTCAGGATAATTCAATTATAATACCGGTTTCCATTCATCGTCGCGAACCGCAAAGCCTTTCTATCTAAGAAAATATTGCACATAATCCCCATTACGACGGTGGCGATCCACTCGTTTAAAAAATATACGTTCAATTTTTTAATTCACGATATTCAAAGCATTATCCTTGTTTTTTACTAGTTCGGGCGGTAATACATTGCTATTAAACGAATCGTGTGTAAAATCGCGAAAAAAACAACAAATAAACAACACTAACAGTTGGATAAACACGCGAACAAGGTAAAAAAACCAAGGTAAAAGCCAAATCATTAACTTTTTTCACAATTATGTATAGCCTTATACATAATAACGACAACTTACCCTGTTTATAAAATAGTTCATAGGTTGTTGCCAACTTTAATCACACTTTATTACTCACAACAAATTTATTCTAACTGTTGGAATAGTACTACATACAATGCAGTAGGTCAACTTTACTTACAGTAAAGTTGACTGAACTGCAAGTTGAGTATATTGTTTGTGTGGACTTACCGCATTGGGTGTAAGTTGAGTACAGTACGCTGCACTTTATCTTAGGGCACGGGCCAAGCAATTGGCCATACAAGTTACTGTGCAGACTGGCTAGCGGTCTGACAAACCTAAAACAATACATCCACTACTTAACCAATGTAATACTACTGTTACCTCGACTAATCGAATCGACAACGTTGCAACGATATAAGGCCTTACCAATACTAATTAGTGCTTATTTGGTTAAGATTAACTAAGTAGAGGAAGAAGCTACTTTCTGGTTGTTACGCTTTACGTTATTGTCAGGGTAGAGGAAAGATTCTTACGAAAGGCCTCTATTGCTGCGTCGGTTTTCACGGCAGTAAGTAAAGAAGACTTTTAGGCTACGTTGGTTTTTATGGCAACTTAGAGGTAACGAAGGTATTGCTATTAAAAATACTAAAAAAAATTACTAAATCTTTTTTTAAAAATGTTGAGATTAACTGTTAAAAGTCTTAAAATTCGGTAAGTTCGCAAACGGCTAAGTTAGTACTACTACCGGTGTTACTACTGTAAGAAAAATGACTAAGTCTTACGGCCAAAACAACAAATAACCTTCGTCTTTTACCAATAATAAACGACTTTCGACCTTACTCTTTACACCAAACCATTACTCTTACTTTACTCTTTTCACTTCCCCTACACTTATTCAAGCGTCAAAATCGCTACTTTAAACGAAAATACTAAGTTATGTCATGAAAGCCATGTTTCGCGACCCAACGCCAAGTCGCTAAGTTCCCACGCGATTTTACGCCAAAACACCAAGTCTTCGCACCCAAAAACTACCAAATCCCTCGCTCTATGCATCCTATATGTTCTATACAAGCCAGAACATCAAAATTTCAAACTTTAACGCACACTTTAAAGCTATTACAGACCCCGTTAATAAAAAAACAATTAAAGCCCCTAGTTACTGTAGATATTACTATATACCCTTATTGATAGTATACATAAACTATGTGGCAGTACACTGTATCGTAAAATGCTCTCTTGCAGGGTGCACGGTAACGTGTCACACTGCAAGCTTCACTCTTGCAAGACGCAAGGTGCATCATGTATGGAGCGGTCTGGAATGACTATTCTAGGCTGCACGCCAATGTATAAAGCGGTCTAGATTAGGTATTCCAAAGCGTACGACAAAAGGGCCACTACCCGAATAGGAGGTTTATAACTGTAAAGGAACTGAAGCCGGAGCTGTCGCTCAAGGTGGTCGGATTCTGTCTATAAACCTCGATGGAGAAGAAGAAGGAGAAGTCTCTGCTAGGGAGCGGCTATAGAGCTAAGATGGTATAGCCCTCTCCCTAGTTATGTGACGTGTCTTCAAGCGGCTTTCTCCCTGCTTTAGAGCATTGTAGGAGCGTGTAAAACTATCAGATTTAAATCACTAGTAATACTAGCCAGGCACTAGCCTGTAACATTACCCCTAAAAACACCCCTATTGTTTCTTCTCTCGTTTTTCTTTTGTGTAATGTTATGGTATGAGACGTCAAAAATATAAAAAAAAGTACGCGCGCTTCTAAAAATAACACGGTTTCGTATAAAAGATATTATGCTAAAGTTACGTAAAAGGGGCTTTAATGCTCCCCCTTCCTTTTAAATAATACTTAAAATCATAATTATAAAAAATAAAACCTTTTTTTCCCTTAACCTTTAACTTTTCCATATAATATTAATACTTACAATTATTAGTATAACACTTGTTTATTTTATAATCTTAATACTCTTTACTTCTTAACTAATAATGTGACGATAAATTCCTAGTTCGCTGCCGAAGTAAACAAAGTTATTTAAAAAGTAGATTATATACTTTAAAACTAATTGGTCTTTACCAATACGTATAAAGTTCCTTACCCTAAAGTCTATCAATATATACCCTAAAAGGACTCAAAAACAAATATTTTTCGAATATATTTATAACATAGCGTATAATTCCAGGAAATTTTGTTAAAAAACTCAGAGTAGGTGGTTTTAATCGACACAAAAAAACTATTAACGAATAACTAAATACTAAGGCCCGTTACTACCTTTACTCCATTAAAACTACAGATTATAGTTTTGTTTATACGTATACGTCGCTAAATTTAGAGACTGATATAAATAAGTGTATTAAGAAGTTGTTGAAAACGTATTTAACGTTCGAATTTTAGGACTAAAATAAATTTACATACTATCAGCCGCTCCCTAGGTCTTAAAGAGCGGCTGAAAAACGTATAAACCTAGGTATGTTATAACCCAAAGACCAACTGCAGGTCCTGGAATAAGCCAGCGGTCCGCTGCGCTATCAGAAGCCTGATGTCCAACACATCAAGCCAGGGATCTCTCATATGTAAGGACCCAGGGTTAGGGTGGGGACCGCAAGGACCGAAGAGCGGTTCATTCGATACTACATTGGACCGCAGGAAGCGACCAGCGACTTCAGCGGTCCAGTAATGAAGATGGTATGAAGGCCATAGGATATAAGAACACGGTCATCACCACATAGATAGTATTTCCTTCATAGCTCTTCAGTTGTCAATCTAAGTATTCAGTCTCCACACCTAAATAGCCAAACGGCTAGTGATAATTCTACAGCACGAACAAACATATTCTTGATATTGTACCTTTGTTACCTCTGCTACCTTACTGCTAACATAAACCCCCTGACACCTTCTATTTACTCACGGGTATTTTGTGTGATCATTACCGGGTAATCGCCGCTAAAAAGGCTATAAAAGTCCTTCGCGCCACTTAACGTAAGGTTAATACCCGAGTTGAGGGGGGTTTTGTCTCTGCCACTCTTGTATGATTTGGGGGCCTGCGGGCCGTACAGTTAATAAACGAGAAACGTAATATTTAGGAAAGTTTTTTATAATCAGATAAAAACGTAAAGGGTTGCAGCTAGCGAATAGTTGGTAGATGTTATTGAAAGTAATATAAAATTTTATTAAGATTTCGAAATGTATTAATAGTAGGTTAGACTATATAAATATTAAACTAAACTAATTTATTAAAGTAAGTAAAATAATAATAAACAAGGATTCGAATCAGGATTTCACGGATAAATTTAAATAAGGCCCGGTTATAATCGTTTATTCTTTGTTTTTTAAAAGATTCATACGCTTATTTGGTATTCGCTCACTAAAAGCTTATACGCCGCTCTATTGAGTAAAATGAAATGTTAACTTATACCCGTTTACGGGCTGGCCGTAAAGGCCTATTGTTATATTAAGCTAATTTCTCACGCGATTCAGATATATCAAGTACTGCGGTATTAAACAAATTTAAAAACGGCTTTTACTTTAGTAATATATAATTTACACATTTAACCAAAACTTTTTATTCCTTTCAATTATATAGTCGGGTAAATTCGATTTAGGGTCTATTATGGGGCCGTAACTTACTTTATATTCAATATTTTCGTTTCGCCTTATACTCTTCGTTTTTAATAATTATAACATATAGTTAAAAGTCTCGAGTATGGTAACTTAAAAATGGATACGAAACGCCTTAAAAGATTTAATTTATATAAAATCGAAGATACTTTCCACTTGGTACATTAAGTTTCACAACCTAAAATTTGATTATACGTATCACCTGGTATGTATCGTAAAGTCAACTGAACTTTTTTAAAAAATCTTTAATTTGTATTTTTTTTAAAAAAAAGCCAAACGTTGTTGCCGACTCGGAAACGTTTCAAAAAGAAGCGCCGCTTATTATCGTCTTCTTCCATACGATATTATGTAGCCGCTATTACGGTTTATATGAATTCCGTAACTTCGAGGATCATTTGAATAAAATATTTAGCTCTTATATGTAATGCCGTTATCGAAACGAAAAAACATTAAATTAGTTACATAAAATTAACGTAATAATTATAAGTTTTAAAAACGGGTTAATATTAATAGTCTTCGTATCCTCATTATTTAATATCAATTATTAACCAGGTAATAAAAGGCTTTAATCGAGTTATATATAAATAATGAATAATTTTAAATATATAAAGATCTCCCAAGTTATGCGTTCGGTTAAGCCGTTAGTTTTGGGGTAAAAAACAGTGCTTGAGCGTTACTTTACCCTAATTAAGTCGTAAAGTCGTTTTTGAAACCCACTGGTTCAATTTAAACTACGGTCGTTAACAAACGTACGTAGAATACCATAAATCCGCTAGTAAAAATTAAAAAACCTCCTTATATAAGCCTCGATATTTATAATAATTATAACCTCGAGGATAACCACTCTTTTTAAACGGTCCGTAATAACAATAAGGTAACGTAAATCACCTTTGTGCTTTTAAAGTAAATTAATTATAAAATCTATAGAAAACTCGTTTTTAAACCGTTCGGAAACCAGAAAAGGTTTAAGGAACCCTTTTTAAAGGTATTTATAATAGGTTATACGGTTAAAAAAGTCGTATTTATGGCAAAAGCGGAGGACCGCACGATATAAGCCTAGCTAAAAATACATTTTGGAAAGGATAGCGATAATACTGTTATAGCCTAGGTTTCTGGTAAGAAGCGAATCTTAAATAGGTATTTTAATACGATCGCAAAACCTTAAAACTTTATCATCGGTTACCAAATATTCCGAAATTGAAGCCTATAATACACGGTTGTCTTCGGTACAAATATCCGCTAAAAATTGTCGGTTGCCTATGCGTACCACACGTATTAAGCGGGGGTAAGTGGTATTGCGTATAATAATAATATTCTAGTAATTTCAGAAATCAACTTTAATTAAGAGTTTACGACCTTTTAAAATTAATTCGTCGGCGACGGTTTACAAAAAGACGTATATACACGAAAGCGATTCGAAAACGAACTATTCAGAATGTAATAACTAGAGTTTTCAGACTAAATAATATAGGTTCTAAAAGTCCTTAAAAATATCCTAATTTCGTTGTAATAATACTTTAAGTTGCGTGTGTTCCGTTACTTTATTATATACTAATCGAAAACGAAATTGCGAAAGGCATTTAAACCAGCGGATTTATTGTTCGGAAAACCGCCGTGTCGCTATAAAGTATTTCAAATTTTTATTGTCTGTTAGGATGATCAACGAGCACGCCGTACCTAGGAACTCCGCGTTCTATGTTTCCAAATAACTTATAATTCCGAATAACTGTTTTTCGTGGAGTTCGTAATTATATTCGGGGAAAGACAAATGACGGGAGTAATACGTTACTAAACGTAGGTTACCGAGATCGTCGTGTTAAAAAAGGCATCCTCATAGGGCCTAGCCAGGATAATCGGCTTCGAAAAAGGTATCGCAGTCAGGATCCTATTGGACGAATACGGGTTCTGAAAAAAAAAAAACCAAGCTTAAGCTATTCGAAAACAACTTTCTCTTTAGGCCTTTAACAAAATGAAGTGCCTTCACAAGTTAATCATAACGATAATCGGATAATCGTTAAGTAATTACGAATAAAATAAAGATAAAAATTTACGAACCCTAAAAAGCTTCGTACTTTCAATACCGTTGTTAAAGCCGTTTATTATCGAATAATGCGTAGCATTTTTAAGTTTATATGGACGCTGATATTAATTTCGATAACAATTCCGAGGAACTTAATCTTCTAAATACGAAACTTACATGTGGAAATATTCAAATTAAATTCCACGACACTTAACATGTAATGATTTATTTAACTTGAGTTATATAGTCGTTAAAGGTACCTTTAAAGTAAACGAAAACTTTATTAAGGTAAACGAAATACAAAATATCGAAAGAAAGACCTAACAAACTATTAATATACCGTTGAAAGGTAACGAAGGTGTTGAAAGGGCCGAAAAAAATAATAAACTACTTGAAAAGTTCGAAATATTTATGAAATATAATATTTTATTTATCTCCCTTTTTAATACGAAGCTCGTGAAGAATTAACTGGAACATTTAATTTAATAAACTATTTAGCTTAAGAATTATTTGAGAATGTATTTTTTACAAAAGGAAACGGGTAATGATCTGCCTTTGTAATAATCTTAAATCGGAGATAATCGATATTAAATCGTAACTCTTTTCCAAGTTTTTTAACAAAAAGAACTAGAGTGCCCGTTAAACAGTTATTTATTCGAATATAACCTTAATTTAAAAATTCGATTAAATTTTTACGTAATAGGAAAAGCTCCTTACGTAATTCATTATATAAAGGACCTTATATTACTTTTTAAAGTAAATTTTATTATCGGTATAAAAAACGATTTTATAATTCGCTTTAAAACGGTAAGGGTGTAATTCATCGCTGAAGGCTTTATCGAATTGAGGTTAAAATTCTTCAAAATTAATAAGAAATTTGTTGTAAACGGAAACAAGTGGTTTCAGTGCGAGTACTTTATTAATATCTTCGAAGGAAACAGCGGCAAGTTATGTAATAACGGCTCGGGTCTTACGGGTCTATCGTAAAATGACGTAAAATGTAACGGTATTCACCCTTTTCGACACCTTTTAAACAGACGTAAACCTTTACTTTTAAATACGGTAATTACCGACTTGCCTTAAAAAACATATACATTATAACGTCGTAAATCACTTATTATTATTTTATTTAAATTTTATCCGAAATAACGTCGTATTATAAAAAAGGAACGACGTAGGCTAATATCAGGTAATGATATTTATCGAAGTCGACGTCCAAAAAGGTTAGGAAAATAAGTCGTAGGGGAGAACCGGGCGTGTAAAACTTAGTTTCGCCGAGTTATTGTAAAGGAATAGGAAGGTACAATAACTTTAAACGGTATTCGCGATTTTGTAGTATTTATGACCTATGTTTACTAAAACGTAAATTAAATAAAGAAAATTACATGGTAAATTTCATAGAAACAGGGATTTATTTAAAGGCTAAGGCGAAATCGTTAGGTTAAATTAAAGTTTTGCCAACTCCTATACACGATTATATACAAAAGTTACGCTTTTCCCTTTTCGAATTCGATAAGGTCCTCGGCCGAAGTAAAATGAATTTTTATAGCGGCTTTATTATTAGAGCCGTTCGAGTGTTACGTCGGGTTTTATAAATAGGTACGGATCCAGTAGACGTTTTCGCCGTAACGTAGGTATAATCCGAGGTTTTTACGATGAAATAGTTCCGCGTAATTAACCTAAACAGTGCGCCGCTTAAAAGCGGCTCGAAAAAAGTTTACGCCAGTTATAATAACATTGCCCTAACTATTTCGAGCGGGCGTATTACCGCCGTTATTCCCACCGCGGAAGGCGTCTCCAGCGGTGATAGTACTAGTACTGCTGTAACGAATACGAAGATTATAAAGGCGCCTATTAATAAGTTAAACACAGGAAACTTATTTATTATAGTACGCCGGTATATCGAAGTGAAGTAACGTATTGGTAAGTATATTATTGATAACTCCCTTTAAAATAGCGAGTTTAATGGCGGATTCCTAGGCTATACCATCGGATTGCGCGAATAAGGTTTCTTAAACGTTAAAAAAAACGTAAAATTGTTTACAAACCTTTTGGTTTATACTCGTAAGCCAAGAGATAATTATTTTAGCCGCGTTGAAGTCGTAATAGTCTGCGCGAGGTATAGCTATAAAGGCATCGGAGTCGTTAATACCGCCGTCGCCTTTGCGGGCGTAATAACTTTTTATGATGGTTTTCGCGGGGCCTTTAACTTATTAGAAAATAACGTAAAAGTAATATTTTTTTATACCGATAAATTTTCGGTCCCGACGTAATTTACGTATTATCGTAGCTCTTTTTACCGGAAATCGTAACTTAATACCGAAAAACTTAACCGATTAGTTAAAAGATTTACGTTTAGGTCAGTAACGCCTTTTAAAATGGGCGTTAATATTGTAATTAAAGTTAAAGAAGTCGTCTTTATTTAGGAAGCCGGTGCGATCCCTAATAGGGAACAGTATAATGATGGAGTTGTTTGTAACGTACGTAGGGGGAACCTCCTAAAGAGGATGTTAACCCGAAAACGTAGGTGTACCAGCAACTTCGAGTTACCGGATTACATTCTTTAAAACGTTTAACGCGTTAGTATTCCGTTATTTCAAATGTAAAAAGTAATTTCGAACAATTTAATCCCATTCGATAAATTCTATACGTAAAACGTCGATAAAGCGTTCCTATTCAGTCGTAAGGTAATCGTGCTAAATCGCCAAGGCGTGTTAAAGTTGCTCTCTAACGCGTGTATTAAGTAATGACTCAAAGGCCTACGGGTCCACATTTAATGAGTTAAAGGATTAAAATATAGCCCTAAGCTATAACCGCTAAGGAGCAACTAAAACACCGTCAGAAAAAGGATCGAGATTTAAATATAAATAGACTAAGGCCGAAGCTATCGCTTAAAATGGATGGATTTTGTCTATAAACCTCGATAGAGAAAAAAAAGGAAAAGTCTCTGCTAGGAAGCATCTATGGAGTCAAAATAGTACAGCCCTCTCTCCAATCATGTATTGTATCCTCAAGAGGCTCTTTCCGTGCTCTAGAGCATCGCAGAGCGTGTATAACTACCAGGGTTAGATTCCTGGTAATACTAGCTAGGAACTAGCCTGTAAAAATAACCTCCTATCCGTAGCGTACATTTTTGGAAATACGCTTTCCTAACATCTATCTTTTCATTACTACCATACCAATTTAACGATTAATTTTATACTTACTTATTTTACGTAAATAGGTTTTAAATCTTACCGATACGAATTTTGAACCGGCTCAGTCAACCATAAACAACTTGACAAAAAATACATAAATATAAATTGAATACCTATAACGGGATATTGTGACGACCCTCACTATTTATACTTTAATACAACGTTTTTACAAAAATTATATGGGATATATAAAAAAATTATAAAAGGTACGTAAATTTTAAAAAGACAACTTTAATACAATAATATTAACCCTTATTTAACTCTTTATTTACTAAAAGCCCTATTGCGATACCATTAACCTTTGTTTAGCGCTTTAAAGTACCCGAGTACTTCTTAGAAAGAGTTTCATCACATACTAGGCTACGTAAGCTAAAGCTACCAAGTTTCTGAACCCTTTGTTTAGACCCATCTGATTTGAAATCGACAATCCACACCGCTTTCAAAACACAAAAGTGTTTACGAATATAGCAACCAAATCGCTTACGAAATCCAAAAGCGTCTACAAGTAAAACATCCAAACCGCTCATTTAATTCAAAAGAGGTTACAAACACACCATCCGAACCGCTTGTTCCACTAAAAAAGGCTAAGATACGCCAATACGGACCACTTACCAAATACTGGACCACACACTACTCCCCCCCCCCCTATAATCGTACTTCTTTTGCCTTAATCACCTTTTACTTCCTTTACTCCCTTCACCTTTTTACGTTCGCCCTATATATTTTAAATTTAGTTTTTATGACCTTTCAGTTTTCCCAAACGCTTAGCAAATGTAGCGTTACTAATCGTTAACGAAACTTATTTAAAACTCTTACCTTGTGTAAAATTGCTTTTTATTTACGTATTATTCAAAATTTATTTACACTGGCAAGCGCTAATTAACCTCATTCCGACTAATTTGATTATATCATTCATTTAATATTTATCAAACTAGATTCAACTTTAAAATATAAACAGAACTAAACACAACCATAACACAAAATCACGAATTTATGCCGCTCTAATATAATAGTTACACGCAACAACAACCAACCCCAACCGCCCGAAAATAACCATATCCATGGCCCTAACACCAACGACAGCAGAGGAAGCTAACGGTTACTTCGACGTTTTGGTCGAATATATGGAAATCAAAAAATATATAATATACGAAATCGACCTAGGTCTTTAGGATATCATCAATACATCAATTTAAGGACTCAACCTATATACTTAAAATACGGTAAACACATACATTTTGACCTTAATATCTCGCTATTAAGAGGAGAAAACCCGAAGTCCTAATATATTAGATAATTTCAATAAAAAATTCATATTGAACGTTACGTATATAGCAAATAGTAAACTCATTTATTGCTAAAGCCTCACGAATTCGACTACGAAATCAGGGCATTAATACACCAGGAGGCAAAGATTACTGCCTTTCAAGAGATTTATTCGAAATAGCGTAACTTATCGATTTGACAGACTTAAAGGATAATGATTTGTACCAAACAGAATTTGTAAAAGGGTATTACCTAACGAAACATAAAAGACAGAGAGTTAATTGACGAGGTTTACAATAAGGCGTAAAATGCCACAAAAAGAAAGATCTTTAAAAGAAGAAAGAGTCAATGCGGGCTTAAGGAAGAAAGGGACAGGTACGTAATCCTGGCCATACCCTCAAAAAAAAAAAAAAAAAAAAAAGCTTAAATATACAATTGAAGCGGCGACTTTAAAAAAAAGGAAGGTCTAGATACGTAATCTAGACCGCGACCTTAAGAGAAAAAAGGTCTAGATACGTATTCCGGGCCGCAACTTCAAAAAAAGAAAGGTCTAAATATATAGTCAAGATCGCAGCCTCAAAACTAGAGAGGGCTACAAAAGGAGGGGGGGAAAAGAGGTCTGGATACACAGTTCCAAACGTCTTACAAAACCCGGAAGCGGTCACGAATATAACATTCAAACCGCTCGCAACATTTAGGAGCGGTTACGATTATAATACCTATACCTCTCGCACCAGCAGAAGCGGCCACAACACAACATTCTGAGCTGCTATTTTAAAAGTAGAAATATCCAAATAATTTATACGCGTCTAAACCTTCACAACGAAATAAAAGCTTTCCTATTACCACGAAACGCTTCAAAAGTTGTATCAAACCAGCTCCAACGAAAACAAGCCACATAAAATAATATATTAGTACCGTTTCTACCTGAATCAAACGTTCATAAATACATATTAACACCACTTATACCAATTTAAAACGATTCGAAATTGACTATACACCCTACTCCCCGATTTTTCCTTAATTTAACCCTACCATTTCGCGCTGCTCCCAGCATTCTATCACTTTTTGTTTTACATGCCTCGACCAGACGGACTTTTCTATTCTCTTTCTTTCTCAGTTTGAATTTATGATATCGTACCAATTCAAACATATTGACTCTCTTCATTTTATGCATTTCAAGTCACATTTATTAATTATAAACGATTGTTTTGTGAAAAGCCATAACATTACTGTACAACGTACTACATTATAGCCGGGCACGCTAGCTCAGCCTAAAGGGCAACTATCTACTGCTAAAAAGAGAGGGAAATAGCAATGCCATCGCGTCCCCACTATCTTCTCCGCCGCCCTCCTCCTCTATGCTAGCGTCACCGCTATCACCGCCATCGATTCTATTAGCGCCGGCAAGGATATAGCCCTACGCCTTAGGTTACATACCGTTAGGCAAAGGCGTAAGAGGGGTTTTTACCCTCCTCCTGGCGACATACGATAACGTCGTTAAACTCGCTTACGTAATACATACGTAGGCTCCGTTTCCGGGTAGCGATAGCGACTATCGACTCTTTAGTTTACTAGTAAGCGTTTAATATAAATTAGCATCAGATTGTTTTAGTTATTTACAACCGCAGCTGTTTTTCGGAGTGCCCCGGATATTGTTGCTCTAATAAAGGAAATTTTTAAAAAGCGGTTAAAGCTTATTATAAAGACGGCTGTCGCGTAATACGGTCTCAGCTTACGGCCTTAAAATCAACGGAACGGAGGTATATCCGTTGCCAGTCCGCTCGTAACAGTAGTAATAGCCCAAATGCTCTCTGTTTTCGTGATAATCGCCAATGGACTTGCCCGCGCCCGCGGACACAATATACGACACGTAAGGCGTATCTATTAGCAGCCCAGGGCTACGAACCCGAGTACGTCGCTTCAATGCTTTACGCGTTAGAAAGGCTTCGCGATGTACCTTAACAATACGGAGCTTTAAGCGATAGAGTAGGTCCGCATTCTGCTCCTTATCTACGAGATATTAAAAGCATATACACGGGGGGATTTTTGTAATACAAACCGCGAAGAAGCTTCGTAAGGCTATGTTCACGGCGCCCGGAGAGCCTTAAGAATAAGGATGTTTTTACCCATAGGGAAAGGGTAAGATTTATAACCTTAAAAAAAATCCTCTTCTCACTCTAGGAGCTTAAGGGAAAGGGGAAAGGCGAAAGGGGAAAGGCGAAAGGGGAAAGAAAGGGGTGGCGATGGCAGTAAAGGCGAGCGAGGCCGGTAAAGGGGTAACGGTAACGGTTGAGGTTAATAAGGCCAGCGAAGGGGTAATAGTAACAATGGCGGCAAAGACGTGCGAGGCTAGTAAAGGGGTCGCGGTGGTAGCGGGGGCTGTTAAGGCTTGAAAGGGGGTAGTAAAGGCGGCGACAGTGGATAATAAGGCTGGGAAAGGGGTAAAAACGGCGGCGGCGGGACTTGACGGAGCCGGAAGGGTAGCAGCAGCGGGCGGCGTAGTGGTAATAAATAATATTATGCCCATTAAGAGCGATTTTCTGCTGGCGATAGCGGTAGCAGTGACGGTAGCGGTAGCGGTTATGGCTGTAGCGGCGGCGGCAGAGCGGTGGTGCTCTCACGCTAGCCGGCGCCTAGCTATCTTATATTTACGCATTATATATTTAAAGGAAAAGTTAGTATATTGGTATTAGTCAAGTGGCTTATTCATTAGAGCGGTTTAAATTAATTAATTAGGTAAGAGGTTAAGTCTTATTAAAGTAATGATTTGTACTAGTTAGTAGTACGCGTCGTTAAATAAGGGGGAAAAAAAGTTTTGTTTGGACCGATAACGATATATATTTCTATACTGATCTACAAACATATAGCGACCTAATTATCCTTAATTAAATTACCCTTATAACGCCTACGTAATTACCCACCTATTAAAACCAATCAAAAAAGTTATTAATAACCCTATAGCTCACATTTAGCTATACCAATCAAGCTTGAACTACAATGACCACCGCGGCCAAACCTTACTAATTACAACCGAGCTACAATTACCACTGCGACCGAAACTTACTAATTCGAACCTTTGTAATTGTTACCGTAACAACACTATCATTACAAAACTTATTAATTTAAACCTTTTGCAATTTATACCACAATTACATTGTCATAATATGGCTACGTATACGGATTCATTATAAATACACTGTCGTTACTAGGCTATAGGCATATAAGGACGAAAAAGATTACCTGTGTGGATATACTATATACTCTTATTGGATAGTATATATAGGCTAAGTAGCAGTGTATTTTATTATAAGGTGCTTTCCTGCAAGGTATACGGTAACGCGTCACGCTATAAGCTACACTCTTCCAAGTCGTAAAGTGTATTAAATATGGAGCGGTCTAAAATGGAAATTCTAAGCTGCATGGAAATACATAGAGCGGTTTGAGTTGGGTATTCTAAAGCGCACGGCAAAAGGACTACTGCCCGGATAGAAGGTTTATAACTTCTCATCCGTGGCGTGCACTCTTTGGAATACTCCTTCCTGACATCTATCTTTTTATTACTACAATACCAATCTAACGATTACTCTTCTACTAAATTATTTCATGTGAATAGGTTTTAGACCTTACCGACTGTTACTTTTTCACCAAAAATTATAACCACGATATTTAGGGTTACAACGTCGATAAAGACTTAACGAAAAGCAGTTGACCAACTTCGTCGATTGCTTTATCTTAAAATACGACGGCGGTAAAGATTTTAACCACGCTTTTTACAAGTTCCGTAATTTTTTCGGCGACTAGATAATGAACAGGTGAAACGTTACCCAAAAAACTGGTTAGTCTAAATTAAAGGCTGAATTTTAGCGCCGAGGAATTTAAGTACTAAAGGAAAGCTTTACTAGGCAGAAGGAAACCATTTTCGAAATATCTTAGCTTAAATAATTCCTTTAAAACACACGGCTTAGTGTAAAAGATATTAAAAATCTTTAATGCCTCTATATGAGATTCAGGGAACATACTTTTCACCCTCAGCTAAGTTAAGCTTTTTTACGCGTAAGCGATTAGGAACCTATTAACCTATTTGGAAACCTAACACACCCATGTAATAGCACAGAGTATGCTCTTATCTGTAGTAAAGCACGTGATTCAACGACCGCCAATAAGGCTAAAGATATTAACGTTGGTACTTTATACCAGTTAATTAAGCAAGATCGTTAAGTCTCTCAAAACTGACAAGTCTCCTTCCCCCCTTAGCACTTGACTCAAAATCGCTAAGCCCTTAAAAACATTTTTATGGCAGGTTTAACTACACGCGAAAGCTTACCATGGATCCTATTACGGAACTTTATCCCTTGGGCCAAACAACGTAGAAAGGTATAACAGAAAACCCAATAACCTCCTCAATACTAATAGAATTCACTTCTTAAACATTTGCAAGTAAATATAGGTTCCTCTTTTAGGCTTTTACTCACTGTTTCCTGGAATCCTAACAGGGCACGCTAAGGACTATTACCTAACCTTTGTTATACGACTTGTCACATTTCGCGAAATCTACGACAATATAAAAAGCCACTTCAAATACGACATCCACCTCGTATAGTACCATATAAACTAGGCTACTACGCGGTAGACTACAATAATAACGAGAAAAAAAAAAAAGAGTAAACACCAATAGATATCTTTCACCAAATATTTAATAAGCTAAAGTTATATTAATAAGTAATAGAGAAAGCCTACGTTAACGAAGCTTTACTTTGTGAGTATGTACTAGTAGTAATTACGGGCGTTAACGAGTTTGAATACGCCTTATAACGTTTGAATGCCACTTGTAAAGGCTTTTTTATCCAGTTGCGTTCCTTTCTTATCACAATAATAGCGCGTACACCAAACTCGCTTGGTATATACCCTTAAGCCAGCAACTTCCTTAACGTAAATAAAAAGGACTACTTAAATCAAATCGAAAACTTCGAAGACAACAAGTTGGTTGATGGTAACAATATCTTTAAACAAATCAAATAGCATAAAAATACAACTTTTAACGCGGCCTAATAACTATCCGACCATGCCTTCCTATACCGTTTAAGTGGTGAGAACTCTTACCTTTACTTTAACCGAGCCCTTAATCCCTTATACACCTTTAATATTCGAAATAGTTATGTGGACCACTATTTTTAAGGTATTATTTCAAATATAAGGGTATTGAGGTACTTGATAGGAAGCTATTTGAAGTACGTAGCACTACGAAAGGAAAACATTACAACTATTAAGATTAATCGCCACGATACTAACAAAGCTAAAGTTAACTTTGAAATAGATAAATAACTATCGTTAAAAGTGATAACGTTAATTTAAACTATTATAAAAACAATTACGTTTCATATCCTCAAGTCCCTTATATTTGTCTTCCTTTAATTGAAGAATATAAAGACCCTCGGTATTGAATTCGATGTTAACGTCAACGAGCTGGTCAAAATTAGTCAAAGGTTCCCTTCTACCTTTAAATATGTGTATTTATAGTTTTATCTTTAAGACCTAGAAATAGTAGTGTTATACTTAACGAAACCAGAAATACGTTAATTATACTGGTGTTTTAACCACTTAGCCGTTGATAAGCTATATAAAGTCCTCAAGTCCGTGAAAATTAAAGATATGGTATATTGTATCCTATAAGATATTCAATTTTTTTTTTCTAATACTAAACATATACCTAAGCCACCCTAAAATTTCAATTTATACTAAAATACGATGAAAACTTTTACTATAAGATTTTTGTTAACGTGTTTTACTCGAATATTAAGCCTATTTTTATGTCGTTAACTCCGCAACCTCTTTCTACAAAGTTAAATTTATAAAGTCCTTTTTGGCAAAGAATACGTATCCGAGCTCACTTATCATCTTTTACGATACTGGCATTAACTTTACGGCGGCAGGGTTTGGGGAAAATACTAAAATAATGGGTATCTAATGTGAACAGGTACCTGTAAAAGCTTACTAAAGTATTAGAAAGGTTAAAATAGTATACGTACTGCTTTAACTAGCATGTAGTATCCTTACGTTAAGAATTAAAACCTTTACGGATCCGGAAACACAGCTTTAAATAGCGGTAAAAAACTTAAACAATATTATAAGTTCTGATGATCTAGTACCAATAATATTAGTCTTTGAAAAGTACCCAGGTATAACAAATGAATCTCCGCCTTCGGAAAGTATTCAAAAGCGTGTTAAAGCCCACGACAAAGCTTTAAGAAAAATGCGAAAGAAATCGACACGCCATTAGGTTAATAATACCCTTAACATCAGAAACAGCCCCTGAATAATCGACGTACTTACTTTGCAATTATAAGGTGAAGTCCTCGTGTAACGGGAGAAAAACAAATAGTAAAGCTCGTATAAGATTTTAAGTATCTTAAACTTTGAAATAGTTATTGAAATTACTACCAGTCATGTATCTTTTATAATTACCTAAGTTAAGACTTATATTAGAGCTATCAAAGATAAAGACCCTTAAGTTAAACGATCCGATTAATATGAATCTCCTCTACCCGTAATCTATAAAACGATAAAACGCCATCAGTACGAACGACCTCCGAGAAAGATAAACATTAAAAGGGAGAAATATACACCAGGTTGTATCCATAATACTACTTGGGTAAACAGAAAAGAAAAAGATAACTAAAACTTAGCATTAAACCTCAAGTACAAAGGATTATGAAAACCTCCGGCAAACCTTTTAAGAAAATCAATAAAGTCGAAATTAATAGCTTATTAACTCGAGGGGTGGTTCAATTTGTATCGAAAACCGATTTTAACCTTTGTGACCCAAACTTCACGATATTTAAATAGAAAGTTATCGACGATTTTAAAGGTGAGAATACAGGGCGGCTATACGAAAAGTTACGGTTGATCGCTTAAGAATACGTGTATAAAAATAAAAATTGGATTTTTATATAGTCGTTAACGATTTAGAAGATCGGTTAACGTTTGGAAGTCGCTTTACTAATAACTTCGTGAGTTAACACTAAAATTTAATTTACGTTTAATAGTCATAATATAACGTAAACTTATACATAATTAGCAACGGATTTGTAGTGGATTGTACTGCTAAAGCTGCCATAACAACTACGTATTATTTACCCTTGAGGGACGGTAATACAATGTATTGGACTACTATACAGATTAGATAAAGTAATCTTTTATTATTTTCTAACGTATTAGTAACATTTTAAGGTACGGCTAATAATGAAGTTTTTAATATACGAACCATATTTGTTAATAACGTAGGAAAAAGGATTCGATGTAGTAGGTATGTGAATTAATGATATACTTTACGTGAAAACAGCTAGTTTTATAATATAGTAATAGAAGGCGATTAAAAACTTAAATTTCTGAAACTATAAGCCATTTATGACGTGAACAAAAGGTAACCAACTTTACTTTAATACATCGTCAATCCACATGTTTAGTATGAATTCCAGCCTTAGCTTTAACTAAAAGGGCTAGGATGGTATTTCGGCTTCAATCGATAAAATGAATATAGTTAAAGCCATATAGTAGTTGAAGTAATATGTTTATAGCAGTTAAATTACTATCTTATATCAACTGAAAGCCTTTTACGGCCTTCTTATTACGGCACAAGTACAAAATCCAGTAAATAAAAATTTTGATCCATTAAATTAAAGGCTCGTATAAGTAGGGCAATAGGCATTGAAACGTTTTAGATTCTAATCGTAGTCGAATTAATAGTAGTATTGCGTGGTCAGATGGTGGATGTATTGTTCTAGGTTTGGCAGACCGCTAGCCAGTCTGCACTGTAATTTGTATGGACAATTACTTGACCTGTGCTCTAGAGTGAAGTGCAACGTACTGCATTCGACTTATACCCAATGCGATGAGTCTCCACAAAGCAATAAACTCAATTTTCAGTTTAATATAGTCAACTTTACTGTAAGTAAAGTTGATGTACCACACTGCATGTAATACTATTCCAATACTAGTGGCTTCTTAGTTTATACGTGTACGACAGTATGACTAATCAATTTTTCCCGGTTACCGTTAAATTATCTCTTCGTTAACTAACTAAACCCCTATGAATTCCAGTTGACTTCAATACTGAATTGCACCTAATTGTATGCAAATTAACCCAATTTGTTCTTAATTATTCCACTGTTCTGAGGTCCGAGTTTATTAACTCCTACAAAAAGTTCTTTCGCTATAGGCTATTGTAAGCCTCCACTTTAACCGTACTATTCAAACAGATCACCATTATTAATCCTCTGGTAGTCTTTCAGTCTGTTAGCGCATCCCTATCTACCGTTACGTGATTTATGTTTTCCGGTTGGCCTATTAACATAGCTCTCGATGCGTATGATAAGCCTATTACTATTTAAGAACCTTTCCAAGGCCTGATATGGTATTTCTTTCATTATAGCATTTGTGGGATTGTCTTTGCCATATATTTATCGAAACTCCTTAATTTACCTTCTTTTGTAGGCTTTACAAAGTGTCATTACGTCGATTATCAGGAGTTTTTTGTTAGTGGTTCCGAGATTCGAAGAGCATTCAAAAAGGCCTTTTAAGTCGGTATAGATTACCACTGCAATAGGAGTGATTTTTAGCTACCTAATATTAATATTAAGAGTTTCCTTTAATACTATGCCTACGTTAAAGCCCTCTATTCTACCGTATATCTCTGATGCCAACACGCTTCGTATAATCCTCTTATAATTAACGGAGGTTTAGTGAATCAAATTGCCAATAATACTAAACTGGTCTTCCCATTTATCTTTGTTAACAAGGGTTATTAGGAAGCCGATCTATAAAAACAAGTCAATGTTGTTCATAAAGAACACGTTCGTAAAAACTATCAACTTAGCTTCTACCACATCGATTAAGAATATATTCATTCCGCGGTCCAAGTTTAGCATCTTCTACTTCAGCCCTTGATTTAGCCTGTCAAATTCATTATCCGTTGGCTTTTATATTTATGCGGCGATGAATAAGTCGTAGGAAACTTTCAGTTAATATAAGATAACAATATAACTACCTCTAATACGTTATTCCAAGTACCGGTAAGCCTTAACCTCGTTAGTCTTATCAATTATGACTAAAACAACACCTTGTTTCTTTTGACGAAAGTTGAGGCCAGTATCAATACTAAGTATACGAATTGATGATTTATTATATTTGAATTATCTTTACTTTATAAAAATTGTTATCGACTTATAATTATAGAATTTGAAGTCCTTAATCGCCTGCTGTTATAGTTTTATAAAGTTAGCCGTTTCGATGAAAAGGTTATCGTTAATTTACATGCCTACTACGTTGAAGTCGTTCTTTTACGTTACTAATAAATACGGGTCGTATATTAAAAACTTTATCGTTAGCCGGAATCCAAAATAAGATTAATAGGTGAAAAACTAATGGATTCCTGATTTAAATAAGTCCTAGAATAGTTTAATACAAAGTATTACCGTGCCTAAAGAGTAGGTAGCACTAAGTTTCGATTTCAATTTTAATAATACGATCCTTTATAAATTTGTAGTTCATTACGTATAAATTTATATTACATCACGACTATTAAACGCCAATTTTTCATTAATTTTAGTTAGCAAACTTGTTGATAAAACGACCACCAAGCGTTAGTTGATTTTCGAATCTTTGGCAACTATGTAAGGATCTAGATTTTACCTTTATTACTGTGATCTTAAATGATTAGACGTAAACCTTTGTACGGCCCCTATGTAGTCTTACCATCAACTCAGTAGGTAATCTTCAACTGAAAAATTATAACGTTTAGGCTTCAAAAGTTAAAATCGGTTTTCGATACGAATTACATAATCCTTCAAATTAACAAACCGTTAATCTCGATTTTATCTCTTTTATCACAAGGTTTACCGAAGGTTTTAATAATCTCTTACTTTCGGAGCTTGAGTGTCAAATCTTCGTTATTCTTTTTTTTTTTTTTACCCAAATAGTATTATAGATACGGCCTGGTATATATTCCTGTTTTATAACGTTCTTTTTCTTTTTCAAACGTCGTCTATGCCCGTGGCGACTCATCGGCTTGTCGATAAAGGGTAAAGGTGGTTTTTGTTAATTTGGTCGCTTAACTTAGGTAGTTCGAACAAATACAAAACCGTTATCAATTTTAAAAACCACTTCGAAATTCGAGATACTTAATATCTTATACAGGTCCTTCCATTTCACCGGCTTCATTCATACAAGTATTTCACTTTAAAACGACAAAACAAATACGTCGATTATTATAGGGACGTTTCTAGTATTAATGGCCTTATTAATATAACGACGTACTCTCTTCATAGCTCCCTTAAAGCTTTTTTATAAACCGTAATATGTTTTTAAGTACTTACCGAGGGCAAAAATCCACTCGTTAGAGGTAAATACGCTTGGAAGGCTAATAACGTTGGTACTAAGTCGTTAAGGCTCATAATATTGTTTGAGCCTTTTACTGCCATTTATGAACGTGCCCCCGAATCCGTAAAGCTTTTAATCTTTAGCGTAAGGATATAATACGTTCGGTGAGGTAGGGCGTACGCTCTTTTAACCTTCCCAATACTTAAGTAGGCTTTTATAGGTATCTATTTACACTAAATACTCATTATTTTAATATCTTCCTAAAACTTCGCCGCTGCAAAGTTGGTACCGATATCGTGGACAACAACGTTGGGTAGGACTAAGTAGGTCTTAATATAAAATATCCTCAACATTTCCCACGTATCATTTGCCAAAAAAAAAAACTTTATGAACTTGACTCTATGAAAAAAGATTGCAAAATTAACAATGTGAAGAATAGAATTATTATCCAAATGAAATATATAAATAAAGATCTTGTGGTTAAATTCCTTATCATCTTTCAATATAAACTTAAATCTCCAGGGGGCTTATGCGTACGTTTGACATTAATGGAAAAGTTTTTTTTTAAATATTTTTAGGGTAAAATATTTCAGATCTATATATATTACAGACTTTAAGACTTCAGATGGCCTGTTAAATACTGGTCAATGAAAACGCCCATGAAGTTAACGTATCTCCAGCTTTTTAAAGTTTAATAATGTTGTTTTCGAGCCTTAAAAATAAAACTATAGGTGCCTCTACTTAAGGGAAGGTAGAAACCTTTGTTTGTTTTGAACTAATTCGTCTACCTTATCGTCGAAGTTAACGCCGAATGTCTCTATATCCTTTGAATAAAGTAGGAAAAGGGTAGAAAGTCTGAAAAATGTAAAACATAATTACTTTTGGATTAATTTAAATTACTGTTATCCTTAGTAACGATAGTTATTCGCCTGTTTTTAAGCCTACGTTAGCCTTATTAGTATTATAACGATTAATTTTCGTAACTTTAATGTTTTCCTTTCGTAATACTATATATTGCGAATAACCCCCTATTAAGTACCTTGCTACCCCTATATCTGGAATAATACCTTCAAATGTGTGGTATACGTAATTATCGCGAAAGTTAAAGGTGTATGGAGGATTAGAGGCTTAATTTAGGTAAAGGTAAAACTTTTCACTACCTAAGCGGTATAGAAAGGCGTGGTTGGCTAGTTATTAAGCTGCATTAGAAATAGTATTTTCGTATTACTTAATTCACTTAGGGTTATTTACATTATTAATTAGGTTATCGCCTTCGAAGTTAACGATTTAATCCAAGTAATCCTATTTAAAATAAATATTGTATTGGGCGCTATATACTGACTTTCTGTTATTAAGTTAGAAGGGGGGGTGGCGAGTTAACTAGTAGCTATATTTGTAACAAATTTAATATCTTTTACCACTATTACAACGATAGTGTTTACGGTTAACAGGTTCGCTTAAATCATAGCTTTACTAATGTTCGCGTATCTATTGCCTCTAGTCTATGGCCAGTGAGTCAAACCTCAAGCGTTATAGGCGCCCGTACTTATGGTTGACGTAATTAACCACCGCGAGGTCTTTTTTATCCATGTTCAGGAAATTGCCAGCTTAAGAGTATATACTAAACGAGTTAGGTGTACGCGCCATTATAGAGGTAAAAAAAGGGTGTAATTAGTTAAAAAAGCTTTCACAGGTGGAATCTAGGCATTATAAAGCGTATTCAAATTTGGTAATACCAGTAACTGCTACGCGTACCTATTTACAAAGTTTGGCTTCGTTAATGTAGGCTTTCCCCATTATTTTTTGGCATAGCATTAACTCGTCAAGTATTTGATTAAAAACGTATATTGGTGTTTCCTCCCTTTATGTTTTTGTTGGTCTTGTAGTTTACCGTGTTATAGCCTAATTTATATAATATTACGCGGGGTAAACGTCGTGTTCAAAGTGGTCATTTATTTCATCATAAATCTCGCGAAATCTGGTAACTTTAATAACAAAAGTTAAGTAATCTTCCTTAAAGTGTCTTAAAACGATTCCGGGAAACAGTAAATTAAAAATTAAAAAGGGAACTACTATCCATTTACAAATGTTTAAAAATGGCATCATCTTAGAGTTAAAGAGGTTATAGGGCTTCCCGTCATACTTTTCTACGTCGTTCCAAATCTTAAATAAATTCGTTAAAAGTTTGTAATTAATATTAACCATTTTAATAGGTCTTAAAGAAAGATCGCGATAGTTATCCCAACCTTAAATGGTATTTTCCAGTAGTTTAAGCCTTAAAAATTCCGAGGCACGGTATTAGGAGTAATTGATAGTCGCCTAACCCAAGGGGTAAAGTTATATAATAGGACCTATAATAGACTTTCGCGTATATGCGACCTAAATGGAGAAGGGTTTTAAAGGGCTTGACGATTTAATTGCTAAGGGGTTATAGGTATTTAAATGTTCTAGGAGGTCTGACGATCTTATTTAATTAATTAGTATAAAACGCCAATATCAATACCTCTAGCCGCGTTAGCGGCCCTTGCTTCCTAGCGTTTTGCCACCACTAAAGGCGTACTCCACATTATTACGTAGTAGTGATAGGCTGTCGAACAAGTTAATAGACTTATCGCCTGCGCTTTAAAAGGCTTAACTTATCTAAGGGTAAAGGGGAGGACTCATAGATTGCATATAAGAACGTTAAGGTTTTTTCATAACGCCCTTTCCTTTATGTCACAGGTCTCAAGATCATTCCTTGTGCTAGGCCAAATCGAAAATTTCTTATACCAATTTTGTAATACACCGAGTAAACAAGTAAATTCCTTACCGCTTAAATTTCACTTAAATTCTTATCACAATCTCTTTTTAAACCTATATATATATATTCTTAATTTAGTCGTTCAAAAATTATTAAAGTTGCTAAATAAAATAGTCAGAGTTATCGGTATTGTAGTACTTAACGATTTAGTAGCCGATGAAGTTAGGTGTTTTTCGGTTAAAATTTTATTAACGTCTCATTGCTAAAGATCGTGGTTATAATATTTGGTAAAAGGTTAGCCGGGTGCCTTGATTACTTCTTTGCTGGTAAGGTCGGTAATGGCTTTAAAGTGAGCGCTTACAGTAGATATTTTAAGGTTTTGGTTTGTGTAGGACTTGATAGGTGTATAGGACGAGGAACTTGGTGTTTTAGTATAAAGTCGCGTGGAAACTTGGCGACTTGGATATTTTAGGCGTAAGGTCGTGCGATATAGATTTCTTAGCATAACTTCGTGTTTTTGCTTATGACAGCGGACTTGATGATTGAAATGGCGTAGGGAGTGAAAATAATAAAGGAAAAGGTTTGGTGTAAAAGGTAAAGTCGAAGGTCGTTTATTGGTGGGAGAGAGTGAAGTCTTTTTGTAGTGGTTATTTAGCATAGGAACTTAATCTTTTTTCTTAAATAATAGCATACGAAGTAGTACTGACTTAGCCGTTTGCAAACTTACTGAACTTTGAGACTTCTAACAGTTAATATTAACATCTTTAAAAAGGATTAATAAAGATTTCTTAGTATTTTAAATAGCGAAACCTTTGTTACCTTTAAACTGCTATTAAAATGGACGCAGCCTAAAAGTATTTTTAACTTACTTCCGTAAAAATAGGCATGATAGTAAAGGCCCTTAGTAAGAATCTTTCCTTTACTTTAATGTTAACGTAAAGCATAATAACTAGAAAGTAGCTTTTTCTTTTACTTAGTTAATTTATACTAAATACAATAAGCCTTAATTAGTATTGATAGGGCTTTAGACGTTGAAACGCTATCGATTTGAGTCGTAGTTGAAGTAACAGTAGTATTGCATAGTTAGATGGTAGATGTATTGTTTCAGGTTTCGCAGACTGCTGGCCGATTTGCACTGTAATTTGTATGATCAATTGCTTGGCCCGAGCCCTAGATTGAAGTGCAGCGTACTGCACTCGACTTAAACCCAATGTGGTAAGTCTCTATAAAGCAATACACTTAACTTACTGTTCAGTATAGTTAACCTTAATGCAAGTAAAATTGACCTACTGCACTGTATGTGATACTATTCCAACAGCTCAAGTAATAAATACGAAACCTAAACCGCGAAATTGATATAATTGCAATCAATCCATTGAAGGAAAAGTTAATCATGATTATAAACGGGTCCTTCATAAATAACATAAACTTATTTTCACAAATCAACTTCTTAATAACCCTCGTTAACGAAAATAGGCGGGAAAACCAATTTAGTATTATCGATAGTCTGATATGTTGGACTTCCGTTGAATATAGAAGAATTATACGAAACGTACTGGCTTTGAAAGTTTAAGGAATGATGGCAGATTTTAACGTAGGCTTAATATTATGGGAAACTCTTAACCATATGTAATGATCACACTAAATACCCGTGAGTATGTAGAAGGTGTCCAGAGGGTTTATGTTAGCAGTAAGGTAGCAGAGGTAACAAAAGGTGCAATATCAAGACTGTATTCGTGCGAGTGATGATCAGAAGCCGTGAGGCTATTCAGGGTAGACTGAATACTTAGATTGACAACTGAAGAGTTATGAAGGAAATACTATCTATCTTGGTAATGAAAGTGTCCTTATATATCCGCGCCTTCATACGTCTTCAGTGTAGGCTCGACTGGCTTGACGTCGAGTCCATCGAGTCCCGGTGTGCAGCTCGACTGGCTCGATACCGAGTCCATCGAGTCTCACACCATGCTGACCCTAACCCTTGTGTACGGTGTGTCTGTTGTGGATCCCTGGTGCCTGCCGAGAGGCTGTGTCCAACCGATTTCCTTCGTTATCTGCTGCGGGGCCGCCGCTGGTGCGCTCTGCAGATGTTGGGTCATAACACCA
Organism: Anisogramma anomala; assembly: GCA_038502455.1. Lineage (NCBI taxonomy): Eukaryota > Fungi > Ascomycota > Sordariomycetes > Diaporthales > Gnomoniaceae > Anisogramma > Anisogramma anomala. Next base: position 376,262 of record JASMMZ010000020.1, on the reverse strand, counting down.
TATTACCAAGCAGCTAAAAATTCCACCTATCCCGGTGGTAATTTGTACCGACTCGAGGAGCCTATTCGAATGCCTTTTGAAGCTCGGAACCACTAGTGAAGAACGCTTGATAATCGACGTAATAACACTTCGTAAAGCGTACAAAGGGAGGGAAATTGAGAAATTCCGATATATTGACGGCGAAGACAATCCTACCAATACTATAACGAAAACAATACCGAATAAGGCCTTCAAAAGCTTTATAAACAGTGACAGGCTAACTAAAAACATCGACAGCTACCTTAATAAGCCGCTTCGTAAACCCAAATCACGTGCCGGCGATTAGGAATATGCTAGCAAAATGAAAGACTGTCAGGAAATTAACGATGTGGACCTATTTATTTAGCACGGCTAAAGTGGAGGCTTGCGAAGGCCTGTGGCGAAAGAACTTTTTATAGGAGTTGATAAACTCAGACCTCGAAATAATGGAGCAATTAAGGTTAAAGGGGGTTGATTCGCATACATTGAAGTGAAATTCGGTATAGAAGTTAATTAAAATTAACAAGTGGTTGGCAAGTTAATAAAGTCATTGTTGAACACTAACTAGAAAAGATAAGTTAACCATACTAACGTACATGTACACACTAAAAAGCCACCAGTGTTGAAATAGTACTGCATGCAGTGCAATAGGTCAACTTTATTTACAGTAAAGTTGACTAAACTGCAAGTTAAGTGTATTGTTTGTGTGGACTTACCGAATTGGGTCTAAGTCGAGTGCAGTACGCTGAACTTCATCCTAGGGCTCGGACCAAACAATTGACCATACAAATTACTGTGCAGACCGGCTAGCGGTCTACCAAACCTAAAATAATACATCCACTTCTTGACCAATGCAATACTACTGTTACTTCGACCAATCGAATCGACAACGTTGCAACGATCTAAGGCCCTACCAACACTAACGATAATTTTAATCATATAGTTTTTTGCCTTGGGAACAATAATATCCATCGTGTTGGAATAGTACTACATGTAGTGCAGTAGGTCAACTTTACTTACAGTAAAGTTTACTATCGTGACTGCAAGTTGAGTGTATTGTTTTTTTGTGGGCTTACTAAATTGGGTGTAAGTCGAGTATAGTAGGCCACACTTCATACTAGGGCACGGGCCAAGCAATTGCCCATATAAATTACTATGCAAACCGGCTAGCGGTCTGCCAAACCTAGAACAATGCATCCACTATCTGACCACGCAATACTACTGTTACTTCGACCAATCGAATCGACAACGTTGTAACGTCTAAAGCCCTACCACTACATCGTTAATTTTGTATCACGTCGTAAATATTGAGGTATAAACCAAATATCTACTTCTTTACGTAACAAAATTATTATAAAATCATCCACTAGTACCTTAAACTTAAACCCGAACAAATACTTGTAAAAACTAACTTTTCAGAAACCCATATACATATTATTGAGGTTCTATTACCAAATCGGTACAATATTTACCTAAAATTACTTAGTATATGCGTTTACAGAATGATGTAAAGCTACCTCGACTTTTAAATCCATCTGTTCTACTTTCCATCAGGCTATAAATAATAAACTATTATTACCATCAAATGAATTTGAAAACCTTTCAACAAATTTTGCCAAAAGGTTAATACAAGCTGAATATATTGATGGAAATATTTTTATCGCGGGCGAAGATAATCGCAGAGTCAAAATAATGATGTTGAGACAACAACTCAATCTTCGGCTTTATATGTAGCTTAACCAAAGATAAGGAATATTCTGTTGAATATATATATATATAATTCGCACCTCTTTACAAATTTTTTTGATTGACTAATATTCAAAGTATATATTCAGATAACACTGATAACAATATAAATACAATATTCATATATATTCCAACTATTAACTTCTTCGATTCTTAAATAAACTTCGATCTATCTCGTAATTTCTAATTATAGTTACATAACTTTTCGTATCAAATACCATACCTAATGAATAACTTGATAAACTTGAATTTCCAGCGAAAATATACTCAATCTAAGGTTATTATCACACTCTTCAATCTGAAATAATACTTTCTTTATCATATACCTCGTCAAATAATTCCTACAGAAATTTTATAACAACCATAAATCTTTTACAACGACTTTCATTGCGATTATACAACAAATTTTCAACTAATTGAAATAAGTAATCAGGCTTAAAATGATTAAAATGCTAATTTTTATCGTATTTATTACCTACAAAATCCTGTAAAATTGCATACAAAGCCGTATCCATACGATAACCGATCAAAAAACGAAACCGTATATATAGATTCGTTTATGCTTCCGTGTAATACAATATAAAATAATACTCTTTTGTCGTAGGCCTTGCCTAATAGGTCTTTCGACGTTGCAACGTTGTAGATTCGAATCGTGGTAGAAGTAATAGTAGTATTGCATTAATCAAGTGGAGGATTAATTGTTATAGGTTTGGCAGACAGGTAACCGGTCTACGAAGTAATTTGTATAGCTAACTGCTAAGCCTGTGCCATTAGATTGAAGTGCAGCGTACTGCACTCGACTTACACCCAATGCGGTAAGTCTCTATAAAGTAATACACTCAACTTAAAGTTTAGTATATTCAACTTTACTATAAGTAAAGTTAACTTACTATATTACATATAGTACTATTCCAATACTAGCGGCTTTTTGATTTGTACGTATACGTTAGTATAATTGACCAAACTCTTTCAGTTACCACTAAATTACCTCTTCATTAACTGGTCAAACCCCTGTCAATTCCAATTAACTTCCATACTAAATTTCACCCAATTGCATGCAAATTAACCTCATTTAGCCTAAATTACTCCGTAATTCCGAGGTCCGAGTTTATCAACTCTCATAAAAAGTTCTTCCACCACTGGCCTTTTTAGATTTTTACTTTAACTGTGCCAATCAAATAGGTACGCATCGTCAATTCCTTGGTAGTTTTCCAATTTACTACCATATTTTTAACCGTTGTTATGTAATATTAGCTTTTTGGACGACTTATTAACCTAGCCCTCAATTCGTATAGTCAGGCTACTACTATCCACAAACCTTTTTAAGGCCTCATTTGACATTAACTTTGTAATGGCATTTGTGGGATTATCTTGGCCGTTATTTTATGGAAATTCCTTAATTTCCCTCCCTTCATAGGCTTTATAAATTTCTATCACATCGATTATCAAACGTTGTTCGCTAGTGTTTCCGAATTTCAAAAGATATTCGAAGAGGCTTTTTGAGTCGATATAAATTAATACTGGGATAAGAGGAATCTTTAGGTGCCTGGTGATAAGGTTTAGGGTTTCCTATAATTTTATAACTACGTTAAAGTCTGCTATTATACCGTAAACCTTCGAAACCAACACGCTTCGTATAATTCTCGTACACTTGACGAAGTTTTAGTGAATTAGGTTGCCGATAATACTAAACTGGTCTTTCCGCTTATCTTTGTTTACAAGGGTTATTGATAAGCCGATCTATAAAGATAAATTGGTGATATTTACAAAAGACCTATTCATGAAGATTGTTAACTTAACTCTAGATAAGTTAATGAGAGTTATATTAATCCCACGGTACAAATTTTGTATCTACTACTATAATCTTTTGTTTAACCGGTTGAAATATTTATATACCGGTTCTTGTATTTGTATCGTGATAAAGAGGTCGTAGAAGGCTTCCGGTTAATATAAGTAAACAATATAGCTACCACCAACACGCTGTTTTGAATACCGTCAAGCCTTATCCCCATCAGTCTTATCGATTATATCTAAAACAATACACCAACCCTTTTAGCGAAATTTAAGGCCGGTATTAACATTAAACATACGAATTAACAATTCATAAAAGTCAAGTTAACTGCTCTTCATTAAATTTGTTACTAGCTTACTATTTAAAAACATTAAGGCCTTAATCACCTAATATCCCATTACTATAAAGCTAGTCATTCCGACTAAAAGACTATCATGAATTTATATGCCTACTATTCCGAAATCTCTTTTTTACGTTATTAATAAATGGGGGTCTTTTATCAAACATTTTATCGATAGTCGTAATTGAAAGTGCGATAAAAAGGTTAGAATCTAATAATCACCTGTATTAGTCAAAGCGTATAATAACTTAATATATTGTATTACCATGCCTAAAGGGTAAATGACACGTAATTCTTCTATAAGTTTTGGTAATACAATCGGCTGTAAATCCGTTCCTGATTTCGTATAGGCCTACATTATATTACGGCTATTTAGGGTAGACTTTCTTTTAGTTTTAGCTTACAAACTTACTATAAAAACAACTACTAAACGTTTACTAATCTTTTAAATCGTTAGCTATTGTATAAAGATTCAATTCTTACCTTTATCGCCGTATCTTTAAATGATTGGGCGTAACTTTTCATAAGGTGGCCCTATAGTTTTACCTTTCACCTCGTAGATAATCTTTGAATCAAAGATTGTAAAGTTTAGGTCTTAAAGATTAAAATCAATCTTCGATATATTTTATGTAACCCCTTTAATTTATAAGCCGTTAATTTCGACCCTATCGGTTTCTTAAAATGGTTTTCCGGAGGTGTTAGTTATTCCTTATACACGAAACTTTAGTGCCAAATCTTTGTCATCCTTCTCTTTCCTAATTATTTAAGTAGTATTATAGATACGGCTTGGTGTATATTGCTTCTCTTTAATGTTTCTCTTCTTTGAAGGTCGTCTGCGTTGATAGAGTTTCATCAGCTTATGGATAACAGATAAAGGAGGTTCGTATTAGCTCGGTATTTTAGCTTAAGGGCCTTTATTCTTAGTAACCCTAATGTAAGGTTTGAGCCAAGTGTTTTGGAGAGATATTGGACTATTAGCAGTTTTGACAACTACTTTAAAGTTTGCAATACTTAATATCTTATACGGGCCCTCTTATTTTCCAAGCTTCCGATATACAATTATTTCACTTTATAATGACAAAGCAAATACGTGCATTATTATAAGGCCATTCTTGGTATTAAGGGCTTTTTGGATCTAGCAGCGTGCCGATTTTTTTCGTAACTCCTTTAAAGCTTTATCGTAGACCACAACACGTTTCTAACTACTTACGAAGAGCAGAGATTCATTCGTTAAACGTGGGTAATCTTTAAAAACTATAAATGTTAGCACTAAGCTGTTAGGGCTTACAATATCATTCAGGCCGTTTACTACCATCTTTAGGCGTGCTTCCAGATCCGTAAAGCTTCCAATTTCTAACGTAAGGATATTATACTCTCAGCTAAGTAGGGAGTGTACCCTTTTGACCTTCCCAATAATCTAAAAGACTTCTATAGGTACCTATTTGCACTAAATACCTATTATCTTGTAATTTTCTTAAAACTTTGCCGCCGTAAAAGTTAGTATCGGTATCGTGAACGACGATGTTAAGTAGGCTCAAATATGTCTTAATCCATATCATTCTTAATGCTTCCCACATATCTTTTACCGAAAGGGACTTTAAAATCTTATCCCCGTAAAAAAAGGTTACGAAATTAACGACGTAAAGCATAGACTTATTATCCAAATAAAAAATTTCGATGAAAATCTTGTAATTAAAATCCTTATCATCTTTTAATATAAACTTAAATCTTCTGGAGGCTTAATTATACGTTTAACAATGATAATAAAACGTTCAATGGCTTTTAAGGCAAAGTATTCCACATCTTTATACCTTACGGACTTTAGGACTCTGTATAACCTATTGATGGATATATAGTTAAAACGCCGGTATAATGAACGTATTTTCAGCTCCGTCAGGTTTAATTCCACTACTTCCGGGCTTACAAATAAAACCATAGGTGTCTCTACTTAAAAACAAGAAAAAACCTTTGGTTGTTTTCAATCGGTTCGTTTTCATTAACATTGAAGTTCATACCAAGGTTGTTTATATCCTTGAAAAAGGGAAGAAGGGAGGAGACTTAACGATATGAAGCGTAATTACTCCTCAAACGGGTTAAATTATCATTATCTCTAATAACGATGGTTATTCGTGTAGTTCAAAGCTTACTTTAACCTTGTGAATATCGTAACTATTAATTTGAGTAATTGTAGTGATTTCACTTCGTAGTACTTCATATCATGAATGGCCTCTTATTAAATACCGTATCGCCCATATATTTATCATAATACCTCAAAACGTATAGTCTACATAACAATCGCGAAAATTAAAGGTTTATAAAAGGTTAGGGCTTGTTCAAGATAAAGGTAAAGGTATTTACCACCTAAACGGTATAAGAAGGCGAAGACGGATAATTACTAGGCCCTACTAAAAGCAGTATCTTTGTGCCACTCAATCTTCTTAAGGGTATTGATGCAGTCAATTAAATCATCGCCTTCGATGTCTGCGATTTAATTTAAGTAATTCTATTTGAAAACAGTAGGGTATTAGGCGTAATATACTACCTTCCTATTATTGTATTGGAAGGGGGGGTGCCGAGTTGACCAATAGCCAAACTTGTTATAAGTACAACATTTCTTACCATTATTACGACAATAGTACTTACGGTTAACAAGTTCGTTTAAATCTTGGTCTTGTTAACGCTAACGTAACTATTACCACTAGTTTATAGTCGGTAATCTATATCTTTGGCGTTAAAGGCGCCCGTAACCGTACTTATAGTCGATGTAATTAATTACCATAAAGTTTTGTTTATCCACGTTAGGGAAGTTGCTTGCTTAGGGGTATATACTAAGAAAGTTTAATATACGCGTTATTATATTGGTAAGTAAAAAACGTAAAGAGTTAAAAAAAGCATTCGTCGATAGTATTCAAGCGTTATAAGGCGTATTCAAACTCGTTAATACCCGTAACTGCTACCCGTACCTGCTCGCAAAGTTTAGCTTCACTAATATAAGCTTTTTCTGTTAAATTTTAACACAAAATAAACATGTCGAGCATCTAATTAAGGATATCCATTAACGTTTCCTCCACTTCTTTTTCGTTATTATTATAGTCTACCGTGGGGTGGCCGAATTTATATAGTATTGAGCGAGTTAAATATTGCATTCGAAGTAGCTCTTTATTCTATCGTTAATCTCGCGGAACGTGGTAATTCTAATAAAAAAGGTTAGTGTTGGTAAGCCTTTATCGTTGCAATATAGTCGATTCGAATCACTGTAGTCGAAGTGGCTGGTCTTGCATTGATATCGTTGATTGATGTAGAAGCGCTAAGTTTGGCAGACTGTTAGCCGGTTTGCACACTAATTTGTATGGCCAAACTCTTTGGCTTGTACTCCACTTTGAAGTGGTCATTGACTGCACTGCACTTGCAATGCATTCATATAAACTATAGTCAATTTGAAGTACGTATAATCAACTTTACTGTAACTAAAGTTAACTTGATTATACTGCATTTAACTGCTATTACAATATTGGTGGCTTTTTGTTTTTTGTCTGTACGCTAGCATGCCTTGCCATCAATTGGTGATAAACTTTGAAGTGCCTCGTTAATTCGTAAACCAACAACAAGCTAAACCCCTATTCATTTCGATTAATATGTACTCAAATCAACCTTAATTACAGCCCTTCGTGACCCTTTTACTCCACTCTTCCGAGACCTTTGTTTCTCAAATCCCGTGTACAGATCTTTCGCCACAAACCTATGCAAATCAGGTACGCTACCAATTGCGTACCTTTTGCCAGTAGTTTAACCTTTTTCCATCGCTATTATTATCACTCCTACCATCTCCAACATTTCCCTGGCGAACTTCCAATTTGTCAGGGTAACCCTTTTTCTTTACGTCACATACCGGGCGGTCTATATATCCATCGATTCGCATAATTAGTGTTTTACTATTTAAAAACCTTATTAGGGCGCTATGGAGGATAGCCTTAGTTATAGAATTAATAGGGTTATATTTGCCGTTAGTTTATCGGAACTTATCTATTTCTCGGGATTCATATACCTCCTTCACAGTTATTTCGTTTATTATTGAACGTTTTTCATTAGTTATACCCAGCTTTAATTGGCATTCGTGAATGCTTCGGAAGTCGGTACATACTATTATAGGTATTGGTGGTATTCTCAGCTATTTAGTGATAATTATTAATATACCGTTAGTTACTATACCGATATTAAATCCTACTATTATATTGTAAAATTTTGAGGCTAATAAATTCCGGGTTTAAGGCTTATACTTAATAGATGTCTAGTACATAATGTTTAAGATAATTGTAAATTACTCTTTGAACCTATCTCCGTTAATAAATATTATAAAATGCCGATTTACTATATAAAGTTAGTATTATTGATACAAAACCCATCCGTAGAAAATATTTATTTCGCCTTCACTAGATTTACAAGAACCAAATTTAATCCTCTTTTTATATATTCCATTTACCACTCAATCTGTTTATTCATCTCATTATAGTCTTTCTTTTATGGTTTTTATACTTGTATTATAATAAAAGAGTCGTACGATATTTCCGGTTAATATAACGAGGTGATATAGACCATTCGTGCCTTTTACTTTTAATATTATTATAATTCTATTTTGTCGGTCTTTTGAATGATTGTCTGGAATATAGCTTACCACTCTCAATATAAGTTAATATAAGTGCTGTTTTCAACTTGAATATTATGGATACAGAATAACAATTTATTAAATTTAAATTATATTCCATTAGTTAACGCTTTTACTGGTTTCCATTTTTCAAGTCGTAACCTTTCGATAGTACGTTGTTTAGCCGCTATAAACTCAAAGTGTATGAGGAACAGGGTTTCTTTCATTTATATACCTATAATACCAAATTCTTTACTATTAATAATAAATAAATACGTATCAAAAGTTCAAATATTTATATCAAACCTGTTTTTAAAGTGAATTTAGTTCGCTAGGAACTAGTGGATATCTACCTTAGCTAATCCGTATAAAGACTTAATATAACGTATTATCCTTCTGGCTGGAAACTTATTTTTAGTTTTTTTAACAGCTTAAGTAATACAATTTATTAAGGATCAGTAGCAGATTATATATAAGATTACGTAATATCCTGGCTATTAAGTATAAACAAACCATTTACTCCAACAGTTAAATTAGTAGTAATGACGAAGATTAAACTTTGGCTAATCTTTTAAATTTTAGGTAATTAAGTAAGGATTTAGTCTTTACCTTTATTACCGTATCCTTTAACAATTAGCTGTACCATCTTATACGGCCGGTCCGTTGTTTTTCTTTTGACCTCGTAAATTATCCTCGACTTAAAAATAAAAATGTTTTAGCTTTCGAATTACGTTAATGGTAAAAATTATATGATCCTCTATTAAAAAAGGCCGTTAATTTCTATTTCGTCGTTTTCTTTAAAAATTTTACTTAATATATTAATAATTCTTTCGACACTTTACCTAGAGGTAAGATTTCTATTAAATGTTTCTTTGTAAGACACTTTCTCCGTTATATACGCTCTTTTGAGCTTCTGATACCCATTGACGTTCTCCTCTTTCATATGTATCTTCTTTTTAGATAGTGGTTCACGTCATCGGTATTTTATTAGCTTATTAATATTCAGCTTCAAAGGGTTATATTAGTTAATTTACTAGGCTCGCAGGTTCTAGCGTCCGGATATTTATTAGATTTAAAAGATACGAAGGGTCTTCGGTACAGCTTAACCTTTATCGCTCGAAAAGTTATAAGGCTATTAGTAATTTCAAATATTATATTTAAATTGGTAATATTTATGATCTTACACAGCCTATCCTATTTTCCTGGCTCTTGTTACGTAAGGACTTCATTTTAAATTAGAAGTATTAACACATCTATCATTCAAGATTCGTTTCTAATGTTAAGGGTATTATTAACCTAGAGGTGTACTAATTTCTTTAGCTTTTTTAAGGCTTTTATATATGTCATAGCACGTTTTTAGGGATTCATCTAAGGTGGAGACTTAGCTGTCATACGTAGGTAGGCTCCAAATACCAATAGAGTTGATATAAGTTCGTGAGGATTAATAGTATCGTTAAAACCTATTACAGTTATTTGAAATAGTTCTTTTTAGCTTGTAGAACTTCCGATTTTTAATATAAGTATATCGTAGGCCCTTAGTAAAAATGCGTATACCTTTTCGACTTTGTTAAAACCCTAATAAACTTAAATGAATATTTATTTATACTAAATCCTTTTTAACTTTTTTTTGGTTTAAAACTTTATCGTAGTAAAATTGATATTGGTATGATAAATTAGTACGTTAAATAGCTCAAGGTACGTAATAATTTACAAAATACGTAGGACCTTTTATATTTCCTTTGTCATAATATTTTGAAAGAATTTAACGCCATGAAAAGACGTGGCGGGGTTTATAAAGTCTAATACTAGATTGTTGTCCAAGTAAAATACGTTTACGAAAACTTTCAAATTATAGTTTTAGTTTTCCTTTAACGTAAATTCAAATTTTAAAGGGGTTTTTGGGTGTATTGAGTAATAGTAGCAGTGCCGTTCAACTACTTTTCACATCAATAGGTCCACATCTTCTTAACCAACTACTTTTCATACCTTACGAAGTCGGTTAGTTTCTGGGTAGTCTAAACTACAATATAGTTAACGAAGTTCCGCCTTTATTAAGTTTAATATTATTATCTTTAGCTTTTAAATGTAAAATCAGAATTTCTATTATTTAAAATTAAGTAAAAACCTTTTACTGAGCTTAATTTATATTAGTTTACTAGTTTAAATATTAACGGTAACGTTGAGGTTTTTCATATATTTTAGGTAAAAGGAGAAAGAGTTAAGGTATTCCAAAATGTAGGAAACAATAAAACCAATAACAGTTTTAACTGTTGTCTATCCTAGTAAAGATATTTCTTTACCAAGGCTAAAGCTAACCTTGACTTTGCCAGTATCCGCGTATTTAAGTTCCGTAATAATATTAATATCCCTTCGTAACGCTATTTATTATGTTATTTCCGGGATAATACTGGTGCCAGTATTTTCGTATTAGTTAATAGTCTTTGACTTACATTTCTCCTCTTCATTTTTGATTCCTTTACATTGTATAACTTAACCGATATATTCCCAGTTAAAAGTAAAAGGGAATTACGTATATTTTATTACTTATTTTACTTTAAGTTCGGCGTCAATGCGACGTATTAACCAACAGCCTTATTTACCGTAAGTCTAATATTTCATAGCGTTTAATGTAAATTTGTTTAACCGGTTTAAAGGCCTTAAGGAAAATAAGTATCTTTTTTCACAGTTCATTGTACGAACTTTTCATTAACCTTATTAACCGGAACTTTTTTACCGTCGATTAATATAATACGAATAGGAAAAGTTTTTTTCTCGTTACTCAATTCCGGAATTTAAAGGTATATACCAGTCGAGCTAAAGACTCGAGTAGTTACAGTTGTTAACGAGGAACTTAATTGGCTAAAACAAAACTTTTCAGATGGTATTAGGGCATTAAAAGGAGTATTCCGACTTTTTGTAGCACGTAACTGCTTGCCTAACCTATTAGCGTAAAGTGCCTTCGCCAGCTTCTAAATTTCCCATAACTTATTGGTAACGTATTAACCTGTTGAGCATTTAATTAAAGAGGTTTATCTTATTTTACGACTCTTTTTTTTATTTAATATATGAATCCATTGAATAATTTTCCAGTTAATATATTATTATGTAAGGTTAATATCCTATTCGATATATCTCTTTATGCTCTTTGCGATTTCGCGGAGCGAGAAATAATTCGTTAGGTACCAGAGGTAATAATCCTCGGTTTATCCGGTAAGAATATTGGGAAACAGCGAATAAAAACCTGGCAATTTAATCTTTATCTGGCGGCAGGTGTTGAAAAATAGTTGTAACTTAAAGTTCGAGAGTTTATACGGTTTACCGTCGTACTTGTCTTTTTTCCCCTAAATTTTAACAAATATGGCAATTACCGTACAATTCGTATCTACTATGGAAATACATCGAGGGGGAAAGGTAATATACTGGTCGTAAGGACCCTTTATATCTCTTGGCCAGGGGAAGGACTAATGTTATTGGTATTAATAGGAAAGATAGTTACATTTAATTAAGTTTAGAAGGAAAAAGTTAATAGTTGTACCCATAATAGACTTACGCGTAAAGCCGGTCCTTCCTTAATTTTTCTGCTGGAACTAGACATGCTAAGGAGCTTGGGGGAAACAGGTTGAAGGGTATCCATAGCAAGGGACTTGGTGGTAATTCTATTGGTATTAAAGGGTTCATCATCGTTACTGCTTAATTAACTAACAAATTTAAAGGCTTATATAATATCAATTAACTGATTCTTTTTGCCGGTAATGTTAGTACGTTAAGGGTCTCAAAACTCTATTTAGGTTTGGGCAGGTCGTTACGAATGTATGTGTGGTTGTTAAAAGTTATTATCGCTAGCAATCTCTTTTCCCTTTACTAATATCTATTAAGGTTCTTTATTCGTAGCGCATTCGTCAAGTAGGTTAGCCAAACTGCCCTCCTTCCATTTTTTCGCAGGAAGTTCGAAGCTTCGAGTAAACAATTCAATTTTAAGTTTTATTTTAGCCTGCTTATCTATTCTATTTTACATATCCAAGCTCTATTCATAAACCTACTTTTAAAATATTTGAGGGCTATAAGTCCAAAATTAATTCCGGTAGGGTCTGATTCATAAATGAAGCGGGTGATTACATTGGTAAGGTGTTAGGTCGAAAATTCTTCGTCGGCATCTCTGTACTAGAGGTCTTCGTTGAAACTTTTTTTGAAGATATCGCTAAGAGCTTTGATTGCATCCTTGCTGGCAAGGTTAGTGATACCCTTAATTTCAGGGTGCTTTAAAGTTATCGTGACGTTAATTTGAAATGTATAAAGAGAAAATAGTAATATAAAGTGGTGGATCATAGGTTTGACGTTAAAATTAGTGCAGGTTGATGGTCGTGAGATTTGGTCGTTTTTGCTTTGAAGTTTGTAGTAGTCATACTCGTAGTAGTACTGACTTAGCCGTTTACCAACTTGCCAACTTGGTGATCTTTAAGACTTTTAGAAGGGTAATCTCAACGTTTTTTAAGAAGTATTAATAAATATTTCTTGGTGTTTTTGATAGTGATACCGATGCCTACTTCTCAATTTCCGCGAAGACGACATAATCCAGAAGTTTTCCTTATATACTGCTGCAAAGACAACACAGTACTATAGGCGCGGTTCGCAAAAATCTTTCCTCTAACTTTCCTAAACAAATAAAGCATAACCGGAAAACAGCTTCTTCTCCTACTTGGCCAATCTGTGCTTAACATAATAAGCACTAATCAGTGTTAGTAGGTCATTATCGTTGCAACGTAGTCGATTCGAATCACTGTGGTCGAAGTAACTAGCGTTTCATTGATATTGTTGATTGATGTGGATACTCTAAGTTTTGAAAACCGCTAACCGGTTTGCATACTAATTTTTATGGCCAAATACTTTAGTCAATGCCCCACTTTGAAGTTGGCATCTACTGCATTACATTTGCAGTGCAGTTCCACAAGCAATAGTCAATTTGCAGTACGTACAATCAACTTTACTGCAAGTAAAGTTGACTTGATTGTACTGTATTTAACTGCTATTCCAACAGTTAGGTAATAATCTCTGGCGTGCATTGTAAAGATTCCAGGGAATAGTAAGTGAAAACCTGACAAGGAAACCTCTATCTATTTTTAAATGTTTGGGAAAGGTATTATATTAGTGTCTAGGAGGTTATAAAGCTTTCCGTTGAATTCTTTTGCGTTGTTACAGATCTCGGCGAAGTCTTTAAACAACTTGTAATTAATATTGACAATTTTAACAGGTCTGAGGGAAGGTTACAATAATTATCACAGTTTTAAATAGTTTTTTCTAACAGCTTAAACCTTAGACCTTTCGAGACGCAGTGTTAAGGGTAATTTCCAGTCGCCTAACCTAAGGGGTAAAGTCTTGTAGTAGAATCTATAGTGAACCCTCGCGTATTGGTAAGCTTAAATGGGGAAGCTTCTTAATGAGCCTATGGATTGAATTTCTAGGAGGCGATAGGCACTTAAAAGTCCTGGAAAACCTAACAATTTTGCTTAACTAATTGATGTAAAGCGCCGACTTTCATAATTTCAGCTACGTTAGCGGCGCTTGCTTTACGTGTTATTTTACCGTTAATAGCGTATTTCGAGCTATCACATAAAGGTGTTGGGCTGCCAAACAGGTTAATATGTTCCTCATCGCTAACGCATAAAGAGTTTTAACTTAGCTAAGGTTAAATGGAAGGTCCTCTGGATCGCGTATAAAGGCTTTAAGGTTTCTCAACCCATTTTTCTTTATACCGTAGATTGTGAGGGCGTTTTTAAGTTAAAATAAAGCGAAAGGAGTTTATACTAACTTCATAATAACTTAGCCTCAAACGTAAATCCTTTATTTTTCCAACTTCAACTTAGGCTTTAACTGAACATATTTTAAAATTACATTTTACATATTCATGTTCTAATGGTAAAAAAAATCCCAAAAATTGCTAGAGGCTAGGTCACGGTCGTTAATATTACTATGATCAATAATATAATAACCGACGAAGTTAGTCAAATGTTTTTCAGTCGAATCTTTATTAATATCCTGTCCTCAATGGTCGTGATTATAGGACTTGGTAAAAAGGTATCCAAGTGCTTTAATTACTTCTCTTCTAGTAAGATCGGTAATGACTTCAAAATAGGCTTTTTCAATTGCCATCTTAATTTTATTACTTACGTAGCACGCGTAGGACGAGGGACTTAGTGATCTTGAGGCGCGGAGACTTGATATTTTGGCGTAAAGTCGCGTGGAAACTTGGTGATTTGGCGTTAGATCGTGTGGTGTAGATTTCTCAGCGCGACTTGACGATTTTTGGTATTTTCATTTGAACCAGATAACTTGACGATCAAATTAACACGAGGGAAGTGAAAAGAGTAAAGTAGGGAAAAGGTTTTATATAAAGATTAACGTAGAAAGATGTTTTTTTATGGTAGAGGGCGAAAGTTATTTGTTATTATAGGTTATTTAGCGTAGGGAATTAGTTGTTTTTCTTACATTAGTAACAACCGTAATAGTACTGAATTAGCTATTTGCAAACTTGCCGAACTTTGAGACTTTTGACAATTAATCTCAACATTTTCAAAAAGGATCAATAAAGATTTCATGTTGCTTTTAATAGTGATACCGTCGCTACCTCTAGTCTATCTTAAAGACTAGCGCAGCCCAAAGGTCTTTCTTACGTACTGCCGTAAAAACAGACACAGTAGTAAAGGTCTTTCCCAAGAATCTTTCCTTTACCCTAGCCGTCGTTTGATGTAAAGCGTAACAACCGAAAATTAACGTCTTCTTCTACTTAGCTAATATGTGCTTAACACAATAAGCAATAATAGGTGTTAATAGGACTTTTCTAGTAGGCCTTGAAACTTTGCAACGTTGTCGATTTGAATCGTGGTTGAAGTAACAGTAGTATTGTATTGGTTAAATGGTGAATAAATTGTTCTAGGTTTGGCAGACCGCTAGTGGGTCTGCGCAGTAATTTGTATGGTCAATTTCTTGGTCTGTACCCTGGAGTGAAGTGCAGCGTCCTGCACTCGACTTATATCTAATGCGGTAAGTCTCTACAAATCAATACACACAACTTGTAGTTCAGTATAGTCAACTTTACTGTAAGTAAATTTGACCTACTACACTGCGTATAGTACTATTCCAACACTCGTTCACAATTAAAAATTTGTGAAAGATTTGATTGAACACTATTAGGTTTAATTTAAAAAATTGTTTATCATTATTAAAAAACAACCAACCAAAGGCGTCCAATACCGAATTAAAACATCACAATAAGTGAATCATATTCAAAAGAAATATAAATTCAGATAAATCAACGCATTTTTGAGTTGACGATTTACTCTGTTGATAAATATTTCATTTATTAAAGTTACATTTACAATACCTCGTATGATCTCATAATCTATAAGAATAATGATTGGCAGAGAATTTTCAATCTATGCTATACGTAACCGTTTATATACACACACAAAACAAGCGATTTCAGAATTCTAAAAGGCTGTAATAAAGCTTAACTCGACTTAAATAGCGACTAAAAATGTAACCGGTGAAATGATAATACCTAAAATAAGTTGTCCTCGTTATCGAGAATAAACTTGTTTAAGGTGAAAAAATATAACCCCACATCCGCATTCAAAGCTCCATCAATCTAAAGAAAAAACTGCCGTTTTAAATTTATATAATGTAATTTGAGCCGTTCACACCAATACATTTATGTATCTTCAAAAGACTCTATTATCTAAGTTTGAGATAAATAACTATGAATTAAGTTTAATATAATTGCTTTTCATAGTTACCAAATTCAAAATATTCTTAATTTCTTTATTATACTATCCCATCTTTCGTAAATTCTAAAGGTATGTCTTACGACTTCCCGTAATAAGGTATCGTGGGTCATAAAATCTCTTCCTCTCCTAAATTCATCTTAAATACTTTTAATTACGAAAAAAAAAAAGATACCGAAAACTTTAAATTCTCTATTGAATGGTTGAAAGACCGAAAATATCAACTGAAAACTCTAAACATTTAAGTAATTAAAACTCGAAATAACATCTATGTGTGGATAAAACAATGAATTTACATACCAAAACCTTAAAAATAGCAACCAAATATACGTCGTGTTTTTTCAATATATTTTCAAAAAAAACCAATATCGTTTATTAATACACTTTGAAAGTGTGAAATTTATGAAATATTGAGTCTATAAATTGTTCAATGTAAGAAACTAAATTGCAAAAGCCCATATAAACAGCCTTACATCGCTTGAATCCGAAATACCTAAAAAAGTAAAAAAAAATCTTGGTAATTTATATACATTATAAGTTTAAAAAAAATTAATAAAATTTTCAAATATTATCCATTTCTCATTGCAAATCGACTTGGTGGTATCCTTTCGAAATGAAAGATTATTGGCGTTTAAAGCTGTCAATTTATTGAATAATCGCAAATCTACAACCATTCTACGTATATTTACTCCATAAAAAATATAACTAAAAATACTTGATATACAAATTGTAATACATCATCGAAGAATTCTATGCATTATTAGTTATATAAGTAATCAAACTATTAATCGGAACGAAAATACTATTAAACACAAAAAAAGGATAACAATTCAATTTAATATATTGCCAACCATTCATAAAGAAAACCTTCATTATCGGATACAAAGGCATTCCAATCGAACGGGTATCATTCCAAACGACAGAATATTATTCGCAAATACGATAACATTAAATACATTATACTAGGTTTATCGCATTAATATATATACCATAATCTATCCCCACTATAGACACATTCTTAGGCGTTTTTATGACAAACGAGGCATTGCGATAACGTAGATTATCACGAGAGGAACCCTCTATCTCATCAGGAAGGTTAAGAACCTTGGAAACCCCATATTCATAAATTGGGTATACGAATATATCTACAAAGCGGATACCTAATTTAGTATTAACAAATGCCCAGACAAAATAAAATGTAATCTAGGGCAAAATTACAACACGAGACGTTCAAGAGAAAACTCAAATTTAACAATAATTACAAATATAATATTATATTTGTATAAGGTTGCAATAAAAATAAAAATAAACCTGATTGTTGCCAACACATATTTCCGTAAGTTAGGCAATCATAAAAAACATGTTATCAATATCTATAGTTTATATAAAATCCTACATGTCTCTTTTCAGTTTTCCCGAACATGAGCGTTATCTTCAAATTTAGCAATAGTTCACAAACGCATATATTTCGCGCGGTATTCCTCCTTAATTGTAATATTATAAAGTTTCATCATGTATAGGGTAATTGCGTCCATCAGAATATTGAAAAAGCATGTTTATGCAATTGTAAACATAAATAATTTGTCTTGAAACGAGGCGACGTATTCAATACACACATGTATAGTTTAATTGATTTCAGTAATAAACGCATTATTAAAAATAATTTTATGAGTAATAGATGACGTACCAACCTTATATATTGAAAAAACCTGGAAATTACTATTTTTAAAATAGATTACATTCTTAAACTTCAACATATTGATACCCCGAGACTTTATCGTATTTTTCATCAATAAAGCACCTACATTCAAGCATTCGATAGACCATGCCTCAACTATCTTCTATAACAGGGAAAAAGTACCGTTTAATTTATGCCTAAAAACATAAAAATTCTAGTGTAACTAAGTTGTAAGGCAAGGGAAAAAACACATTACACCAATAATTATCTAGCATTCAATCACAAATACGTCGATCACAACATGATCAAAAAAAATATTTAACTAGGATTTAGATACGACGTCTTTACTGACGCTTATATCGAGATAAGGTTGATAACTTTTACCTATAAAACTATCATTCACAACGACTTATAAATAATAGTAACCACCCATAACAAATGCCATCTCCTCGTTGACAAGTTAAGCTATAATAATATGAAGATTTTCCGTATTATTTACGATATTACCTAAACCAGCTACGGGTAACTTTCGGTCCAACTATCGCATGCTTTTCTTCATATATCTCAATAAAAAGCCGTTTTTTCGCGTACAAACCTTCATGTACTTGAATGAAGCGTTACGCAAACTGAAATTCTTATCACAATACATACAAGCTCAGCGACTAGATGGTAAAATATTATTCTTTATTATATTATCCACTTCACTACTTAAATAATACGAAGTTACCTATAAAAACGATTGTAAATGATCTGAATGGTTTTCCTGATCTAAATAATTAATATTGCTTACTTTAAACTATTCATTATTGACTTTGTAATTAAAATCATTAAGTTTCTCGTAACCACAGTCGCGGTTATCCCGATTCTAGCACAAATGGTATTTATAGAATTTTCGCTTATTATAACTACGTTCTTACTCATGTTTATTCCAATCACAATCTCGGTTGGTATACTCGCTAGAATGGTAATTATTGTAACTCTGATGGTTTAACTCGATTCTAATGGCGTATATCATACTTCTTCGTAATATTATGAAGCTTTCGAGGCTAGTACTTATCCTTACGAGGCTAGTCATCTTTTCGTGGATACCTGGAATTATACCTATCGCGAACATCTTTCAAAAAAAAGATGATAGTTGAGTTATCTCTATATTACAGACGTAAACAACACATTTTTAAATTCCTCATTCTTCGCGACGTAATTTTCTATTGTATATTAACGATGTAATACAATTATGTATTAATCAATAACCAAATTGATGGCAAACCAAATATTAATCTTACGCTATATCAATTTTCATTGTAACGGTCTATTATACATATACCGCATACATAACGCATTTTTACCTAAATATACATGTGCAAGCCGTACTCAAGAACTAATAAATCGGGTAAACAAAATTTAATATACATAAATTTTGTAGTAATTTTCCTAAATTGAACAACGGACCGATTGACGAAAATATTCAAAATATATATGAAACCAACACATAACAAATTAAAAAGATTATGAAAAGAGACTTCTGTATTCCACTAAAATATTTCAGACCCCTGTAACAAAATGTTAAACATATACACAATATAACTCTCAAAACTCAAAGAGGTATCCACGAAAATATTAACACATTATCAAAAGTTCTACACGTCTGTAAAAACTATATCCTTACCTACAATAATAATACACATATCCTGTAAATTAGGATACTGTAGATTTAACACTTCAATCTCCTTATATTTCAAACGACAAATGCCAGCGGCCGCGTATTAAGTAGCTATGAAATTCTGGGGTCAAAAAAATCGCAGCGGTCGAGAGAACTACGGCGACAAAAGAAATCGCGCTCGCTAAAGTTACTAGGGTATCGGCGGCGAAAGGGCTCACGCTTGCAGCAGTCGCGAAAGGGCTCGCTCTTGCGGCGGTTGCGAAAAGGCTCGCGATAGCGGTAAAAAGGCTTACAGTGGTTGCGAAATCGATGGCGAGAATGATCGCGTAAGGACAGATTCTCAGGCTCCCTCCCCTTATAACTACGGCGACTGCTATCAAGAATATCCAACGAGGCGATAAAGATAGGTGAGAAATAATGGTGATAACTACAACTTTTAAAAGCTAAACTATCCTGGAATCGCTTAACCGTATTATACTTTATACGTTTTACAACATTACGTTCCTCAACCCACAACGTAAGTTTGCCACAAACTTCGCAACATTAACGTTACTAACGGATTAACCAACTGATGAGTATACTGCTCTTAGCTCTATAGCAACTAAAAGTTTAAAACTCGTAAATAGGATAAATAAGCAACAGACAAGCGCTAGTAACAAACGTATTAAAGGAGTATATAAGTGTAAAGCCGTAGGCAAAGGTAAGATGAGTAAAGGTATGCATATAGTAAAAAGTGGTGCTAAACTTAAAATGAAAGGAATAGTTATCAAGTTTAACAGGGCAGGTGCGTATTTTTTCCCAAGTTTTATACGCGCCTACTAACGCGGTGTGCAAAGGCCTTAGGACTTAGTTGATACAATACCCAGCGCATTAAAATATCATTGGTTTAGAAAATCGATATTAATACCTTACGAAATTTAAATTAACGATATATGATAGTGCTAAAGGTTGAAAAAAAGGTTTAAAAAGTAGAAAAATTAGAGTTGAAAAGTAAAGGAATGTGGAGAGTTTGAGTGATAGGGTTATATGGTTACAAATCCGCGCTTATAATGTGATTTCATTGATTTATAGAAATTATCATCAATTTAGTGCCAAAAAAAAATATCAACTTCCAGCTAACATTTGTTATACTGTCTATATTTACAAACATGTTGTAATATTTCAGACTATATTTGAAAGTAAAAGCTAAGATAAAAGTGAGAATAAACCAAACCGTCATAAAATTAAGTACCTCATAGAATAAGTAGGTAGTCTCGGAAGGCAATCTCGTGAGAAAGCGCAATAAAGTAGGTAAGTAAAGCTCCTAATACAACATAATATACCCAAGATAAAGCTATTCATTATATTTTATTATTATGCCCTTTTCATTGATAAATCATTATGGCTTATTTTAGGTGCTGCAACTATTCATAAGTTTATGTAAAATACGGTTCAAGTTACAATATTTAATTCCTGATATTGTAATAAAAGTCAATTTCAGTACAGTCAATTCAACTATACCTACAGTTAGTTAATGGTAGCGACCGAAAATATTGATCGTAGTTTAATTAATCTGATTTAATTGACTGAAAGTCGAACGCAGTAGGTGATAATTTCGGTTTGAGGCATGGGCAAAAACAATTGGGTATACAAATTAACATAAAGACCGGCTAGCAGTCTACCAAACATATAAGTAACAAATCACCATCTTCAATGCAGAATCAGTTATTTACACCATGATTCCAATCGAATGCGTTGTAACTATAAGGGTCTACTAACACTGATCAGTGCTTAATAGGTTAAAAACATAAAATCTAGGTAAAAAAAGTTGTTAATTTCCAGTTACACTTTGTAATTACGTAAGTTAGAGGGAATGATTTTATAACTGGCTTTGCTTCTACGTTTTCTATTCACAGGTAGCAAAAATAAAGACTTTCAAATGAGTTTTCTGTTTACAAGTACTTGAAAGTGGCAACGGTATCGTTAGTATTATCGAAAACATCAAGAAATCTTCATTGAAATAATTTGAGAAGAAGAGCGTTAAGATTGATCGCCTTCAAGTTTTCAAGATCGTTAAGTTGGCAAATGATTAATTCAGTACTATTGCGGATACTAATATTGAAAATTTTAAATCGTAAAACGACTTAGTCTTATAACTCCTAACTTTAACAAACAAATTTGATGGCTAATAACCCATAACCTACCACTTTACACCACTCTTTTTCCTCTTACAACTGTTAAATCTTATTATCACAGGATCAGAACACATTGGAATTGATATAATTGCTGAACCCGCCAGAAAAAAGAAGCAATTAAGGCAATCGAAACTATATTTGTCAAGTATTTAATCAATGACCTATAGATTACGGAAGTTAAAGAAGACTTAACCCCTTGATACCTGACTAATTTCGTCCTATATTTTATCCTCGATATCGATTACGACGATTAAAATTCTAGTATTAAAGGTTTATTCGATTACGTTGAATTTTTGAAAAAATGGACGGTAAACATGAAATATCAAACTGAAATTTTAGTTGAACCTAATTTAAAACGCCGCTTTACGTAAACATTGAATTTTATAACATTTAAAGGCTAGGAAAAGAAGGTACTCTAGTTGAGATACTCTATGAATATTCAATTAATCAGAATACTTAATAGATATATAAAGATAATAGTGAAAATATAACTAATAGATAGCATTCGTTAGCGCCCTGAGACACGTTCCTAACGTTATTCACAAGCCCAACGATATTTTTCAAACTATTTTACTCAAACTATTAGTCGTAAGCAATTAATTGTAATATGTGAGGTAAGTTCTTAGACTTATGTCTGACATTAAGTTTACTTGTTAATTGAGTAGAAACCCCGGAAAGCTGTTTAACACCAAGAGGATTCTTATCGAGTATCTTATAACAATCCTGAAATTCTATAAAGTAACCTCCAAATTCTTTAACAAGTTTCATTTCAGTAATCTAATTAATAAAGAGGTTATTTTACACATAAATCTATTATAAGTACAACCATTGGCTTTTTACTTTTGAACTTTACCCAAATTAGATATTTTTCCCAATAACACAAATACCTTTCCTAACATCCGTCACAATATTATGGAGATCCCTCTAACTAATACATTTCTTTTTCTTTTTGGATGTAACTATGGAGGATACGAATTATACGGCAATTACGATCTTCGTGAAGATGTGAAAAAGGAAGGAGAAGTATAACGGTCAGTTTTTTAACATTTTCGACGTCTAGTTACATGCATTCTACAATATATACCGCTAAATAACCGTTGAACTACCAGTTTTCCACTCGCTATTTTCTCATATCTTTACTAGTTAAACCGAGAATTATTAATCTTCGTATTTTACGAATTATTCTTTATTTCGAGAGGTCTATGATAATTTTAAAAGTCATTTCGAATACGAATATATCTTTACAAAATAGCATTTAAATAAAAATATTATTAAGTGGTTTTATATGTTAAAATGTAAAAATCAGTCTGTAAGTAAGATTTACCTCCTTAATTAGATGCTTGATAAGATAATATTTTGCTAATAAGTAATTTAGAATGAAGAAGTTAGTGAAGACATATTGCACTAGTAGAGTTTTCAGGCTCTTATGGGTCATAAAAAGTTCGAATACAGCCTACAATTCTATGATGTTACCTATAAAGAATTTTTTTGACCAGTTTCGGTCCTTGTTTACGATATTGACGACATGTGTGCCAGAATCAATTGATATATACCCCTAAGCTTGGAAATTTAATAATTATAATAATAAAAACCTTATACGAATTGCATCTAACATAAATATAGCAGGTCTAGGCAATACAGTTAACACAAAGCCTATACCTAAAAGATTAACCGCTTGGCTACGTAAAAAGAAGGAGTATATTCCTCTTCATCAGGATTTCTAAGCGAATTACGTAAATTCTCTCAAAATACTAAAAGGTATCGGATTTGCGGCAAATAGAACTACTAATTATTACGACATAATGTAATCAAACGCAAATCAAAACAAGTAATATACTATACGTAATACCTCTCTACTTTTATACGTGAATATATTAAATAAGTTATAGGCTTTCAAGTTATAAGGGAAAAAGACAAGGAAAAGTCTAAAGCCATCAATTAGCATGAAGATACTGGTACCAGCTCAGATATAACGTAATAACTGGCCGACCACGCCTTTTTATACCCTTTAATAGATGAAGACCCCTATCTTCGTTTTAAAATAAAAACTTTGGCCACATATACCTATTTACTATTTGAATAGTTGCAAAGAGCAAGTCTTTTAAAGTATTATACCAGATACTGAGATAGCACCTTATTTTACAGGAGGATATTTGCAGTAATTCTCATTATAAAGGGATACCAATACTGTGAAAAAACTTGATTATACGGATACCGATAAGGCTAGAGTTGGATTTGGATTTGGAAAAGAAATATTTTCGCTAGGATCGACGACTATTATTATAGTCGTTGAGCTTATTATTTTCCACATTTTGAAATCTCCTACCAATTTCCTCTTTTGCCTTAAAGATATAAAAACCCTCAGCGTTAACATTGATATTTATATTGATGAATTATTCAAGGTTAATGGTTGTAAGCGGTTTCAATTTCATTTAAAATTAGCATAATTCTAGTTTTTACTCCAAGGGTTAAAGATAACGGTGTTCAATTTAACGAAATTAGAACTCTACTAATTACAAAAAATGTTGTATTATCCGGCAGTAGATAAGTTGTATGTCCTGAAAATGGCTGAATACAAAAATTTGGCTTTATTAGAGCTGAAGTTAATTTAATAGCTTTGTTATTATTACCAAAGAAATTTCCAATTTCGCCTAAAATTTAAGTTTATGTAGAAGGAGAATAAAGATTGCAAATTGAACGTTTTAATTGACGTGTTGTACATGTACGTCAAGTTAGTAATTTATGATATTAACTTTTCAAAAAAGTCACAAGATTCTTCATTCCTTTAAAATATTTCTTAAAAGGAAATGAATAAGGCATAACGTATTTTTTGGATTAATACCTACTTGAGATCTTTAAATATTGTAGTTCACGATACTGGTGTTAACTTTATTACGATAAAATTTCAAGTTCATATTGATTTGAGGGGGATTTAATATAAATATGTTAGAGTTAAAGCTTATTATAGCATTAATAAGATCAAAATGATTTACATATTTTTATCAAAAGCTTATTATATCTTTATCTTCAGGACTGGAGGTCTTAAAAGTTAAGAAGTATGGTTATTGATAGGTTCAAAAAACATAAACGATATTATTGTCCTTAATGGTTTATACTAACTTTGCTGTTATTTAAAAATTTCCTTTATATGACGATTGAATATTCATCAATGTTAAATAATTCGAAGCGAGATATAGTACATAATATAGCCTTAAAAGAATTGAGTAAGTAATTCATACGTTTTTAGATGAATGATGTACTTAATATTAGGAACTTATTATCGACAATAAACTTGTTTCTTTTATTTTTTTTTGAAGTCAAGTTTTTACGTGGAGGGAGCCAGGTAGGTGGAAGGGATTTTATAAGATATTAAGTATAGTTTATTAAAATATAGTTGTTAAAATCGTTAATAATTCCGTTCCTTTTTGTATAATATAGGCTAGAAAGTTCAAAAACGCCCTTAAGTTCGATGAAGACTTTTAAACCAAAACCCTCATAATCGAAAGGATGAGTTGAAAGAATATATTTCAATATATCATTCACTTTTTCGTATAATTCCTAGCTTATATTACAAATCGGATTTCTTATAGTAATCTTTAACGAGGAAAGCTTTGATAAGCAGTTTACAATCACCGGCAACCTCAAACACAGTATATCCATTAATTGTAAATTAATAATACGAAACATGTCGGTACAAAAGGTTTACATAATAATTACAGGTCACAATATCGGTAAAGTAACTGATGACACGTTAAAAATTATTACTAAATAATTGTGATTACCTTTGATACTTATGGTTGTAAGTATAAACTTCCGGAATTTTTATGAATACCCATTAAATTTGGGTACGACTAATAAAAAGCGTTTAATAATAGACCTTATAGTTTTAACGAAAGTTTAAAAATCCCGAGAAATCAATCAGTTCTAGTGAATTAACGACAAAGATAACCCGGTAAACGCTGTAATCAAAGCTACGTCCAATAGTGCCTTGGAACGGTTTATGGACAGTAATACGATAACCATACGAATCAAGGGTTACATGAACCACCTAGCACGTAGCGTAAGGAAATAGGGATACACTAGAAAATTGAAAGACTATTAGGATAGTAGTGGCAGTAGTAACGTATAAGAAAAAAATGTACAGACCTATTGGAAGAGGGTACGTAATGAATGGCGTACAAGTTTTGAATATGTACAAGTCTGTGGAGAAAACCTTGTATACGGGAGTTGAGGAACCAAGGACTCGTAAATGTAGGACAAAAGGCTGTATTTGAATTAGGTTTAATTGAAAATTGAATTGAACTGACATTGATCTAGCATTCATATTAAGGAAAGAGTTCAAGGCTTACCATAAGTACGTAATTTGCTACACTGGGGCACGCAGGCAAAAAAAAAATCCGCTATTGTTGGAAAAGAAGTTAATTGCAGTATTGTTTGAATAGAAGTTAATTGCAGTACTATTAGAATAGCAGTCAAATACAGTAAAGTTAAATCAACTATACCTACAGTTAGTTGATTAAACTGACTACAAATTGACTGCAGTTGGTGGGATTGACTGTAATTCTAGTGCAGTAGGTACCTACTTCAAAGTGCGGCACGAGCCAAAGCATTTGGCAATAGAAATTAGGGTGCAGACCGGCTAGCGGTCTACCGAACTCAAAACTTACAACTCATCAAATAATTTCACTGCAACACTACTTACTTAGACCACAGTAATTCGAATTGACTATGTTGTAACGATAATAACTTACCAAAAATAATCAGTACTTATTCATTTAAGTAAGATAAACCAATAAAAGAAAAAGATATTTTCTAGTTACGCTTTATATAATGATATGGTAAAGGGGAAATTCTTACGAAAAGCCTCCTTTTATTTCGTCTTCTGTTTACAAGTAACCAAAAAGAAGACTTTTCAAGACCGTCTGTTATTTATAGGTACTTAAAAAGTGGCAACTATATCGCCAACACCAAAAATACAAAGAAATTATTACTAATATATATTAAAATAAAATTTAAGATGAACTGCCTAAGAGTCAAAAATACCACCAAGTCCTAAAATTGTAAAACGGATAAATCAACACTATTACACCTACTGCAATTTTCAAATCGCAAAAACAACAAAGTCACACGCAACTTAACCACCACCAACAACAAACGACCAGTAACACTACCTCCCATACCAATCTTTACTCACAATACCATTTTTTCTCCAATATATATCACTCTTTTCCTTTCTCTACGTCTCAAAATCGTTACTCCAAACAAAAACACGAAAAATCATCAAGTTACGCCGAAAAAACCACGTCGTGCAACTTCATACCAAATTGACACATTCATATACACCCGAGTTACCAAATCCACCATTAAATCCGATGCTAATCAAACCGTCAAAATAACTACCAAAAACTCTAATGTTAATATTGTTAAAGGCCCTATTAAGAAAAAAAAATTACAAGCTATGGGCACATATTTGTTAAGTAGTTTAACAACGATTTTTAGCTTACAAACACCAACAAAAACTTTACCCCCAAACACCTAACCAACTATGTTAAACTTTTCCTTCTTAACATTAAATACGACGATCAGTTTTGTGGAATAAATGCTTACAACGCCTAAGTTAAGTTATTTTGGGACTCAAGCCTGTATATAAAGAAGAAAACAGAGAAACCAGTTAAACTTAAGCTATGTAGTAAACTACTTAAGCGAAGAATTGTGATACAATTGAATCTTAGTAAAGAAAAAAGAAAACTCGCAAAGGTATTATACGAATATTTTATTGATAAGGACCTTTAATAAGTAGAGAAAGATTAATATAAAAGAACCTTTAAAAAAAATGTCCTCTAATAACCTCGAACGCGTTTTCAAGTTCACATCTAAATCCAAATGAATTCTTTGAACCCTTTCATGCAAGGTTTTAAACAAGCTAATGCTATTAGCTGTGAAAAATTGATTAACTTACACGCGGCAAGCTGCTAAGCTTACCAGTTGATTAAGTAGAAAACTTGATATGTGACTAAACACAAAAAGCATATTAATAAATCCCCCGCAGAAATTCTGAAATCCCTTGCCCCTAAAGCCCTCAACACGTCCAAGTTTAGTAGGAAAATTAAGAAAGTAGCGGATTCACGCGCGAGTCTACTATAGGCACATCCATTATCTTTTCCCCTCTAAACTTGAAAAAAAATGACTATCCTACCTACTAATAACAATACCTTCTCCAATACTGGTCGAAAGATCCAAAAGGTCGCTAAGACCAATAAATCACTCTTTCTTTTCGAAATATCCCCATAATAGATACGGATTTCGCGGCAATCACTGCATTTATCAAGATCTAGAGAGGAAAGAAAAAGTATAACGGTAAGCCGTACAACCTTCTCAACGTCAAATTACGCCTTTTTTAAAATATCTACCATCAAATAAAGGTTAAACTAACAAAACTTTAAATGTCATTTCCCAGTATCCTTACCAGCCGAACTGAGAACTATTACCTTCAGTACTTAACAACTTGATCCTTTTTCCGAAAGATTTACAACAGTTTCAAAGGTTAATTCAACGCTATATTAACATCTTTTGGTATTATTCGAATTGAAACGTTATTGAGTGGTTTAATAGGTTGGATTATGAAAAAGAGACGTAAAGTAAGACAAACTTTGTTAATTGGATACTTAATAAGCTAATACCTTGCCAATAAGTAATTGGGAACATAAATTTTAGCGAAAGCACACTACATAAGTAGGTACAACAAACTGGTATAGGCTATAGAAAGTTAGAATACGCTTTATAATACCTTGATACTACTTGTAAAAAGCTTTTTTAACTAGTTACATTCCTGCTTTACGTTTGTAAAAATACGGGTTCCGATCTCGATTAATATATACCTCGAAGTTCCGAAGTTTGGTAACGAAAAAAATCAACCCCTTTACTCGTATTATATCGACTGTAAATACGCAAGTCCTGGCTAGTATGGCTAACAAAAGGCCCGAAACTAAAGGGGTGATTATTAAGCTACATACGGTGGAAGGTATTCCTCTTGGTTAAAATCTTTAAATGAACTACGTAAATTCAATTCAAATACTAAAATATATTGGATTTATAATACATCCGGTTATTAGTTAACTCGCTATCCTTGAAGAGAAAGTTACAAATAAAAGGCGATATATTACTCACAGCGACCTACTCCCTTCAAGCCAAATTACATTTATTATATTGTTAATTTGAAAAGTAAAAAAGTTGAACAGAAAGAAAATAAATCTTAAACTATAAATTAATACGAAAATACCGGTACTAATTTGGACGCACCGTAAAAATTCACCGACTATGCCTTTTTATACCTCCTTATAGGTTAAAACTCCTATCGTTATGATAATAACGAAAATCTTTACCCTATATACCTGTTGACTATTTGCGAACCTTACGTGGAGCAGATTGTTCTAAAATATTATGCTAAACATTGGGGTAACATGGTATTTGATAGAGGTCTGTTCGAAATATGTTGCTTTGAAAAAGAATTCTAATACGAATACGAAACTTGACTATATGGATGCTAATAAGGTCAAAGTTGGTTTTAATATTAAAAAATAACTTTCTTCATCAGGATAGACGACTATTACCACCATAGTTAATCCTATTGTTTTCCCTATCATTAAACCCTGAAATTCTTTCCTCCTGTATATTAAAGATATAAAAAGCCTCAGTGGTAACGTTAACATTGAAATTCATAAATCGTTTTAAGAAAAAAAAAAGTAAGAGGTTTTCATTTAATATTAAATAAGAGCACTTTTTCTTCAAGGTCCTGAAATAGTAGTATTAAATCCAACAGAGTTGGAACTTGGTTAACTACATCGTAGGCTCAACTACCCAACAATTAATAGGTTATATAAAGTCATTAAAGCGGCCGGTAACAAAAACATAGACTTATCGATGCTAAAGATGATTAAAAAGCTTTACCAATACTGATAAACACACTTCTTAACCCCATTATAGTTTAAGTTTACTCAGAAAAAAACTAAGACCTTAAGTTTAAAGTTTTCTTAAACGTGTTTTATCTAAAAGATAAGTCGGTATTTTATGTTATTAACTCCGTTATATTGTTATATGGCTTCAAATTTCTCATAACTATTACGCTAAAAAAAATCATAAGAGGTATTATGTACTTTGTAAATTAACACGTACCGGGAATTACCAATCGTATTAATTTACTACACCGATACTAACTTTACCGTAGTAAAGTTTTCAGTTTATATTGAATCGAAAGGATTTTAATATAATTAGATTTCAGTTGAATCTTATTGAAGTATTAATAAGATCGAAAAAAACTTACACTTTTTTTTTAAAAAAAAAGTTAACTATATATTTACCCTGAAAATTAAAATTGATAAAAATTGAACAGATTCGGCTTAAAATTGTTATAAAGAATTTTAACGAGATTATTAACCCTAACGGCTTCATACCAACATTACAGGTATTTGATATCAACGTACATATAATGACTAAATTGCGACTATAGCCAAACACTCCAAAGATATTATAATATATATCATAGCTATAAAGGAACTGAAAACGAAATCGGCACGCCGTCAAATTAATAACACCCTTAACACCAAGAACGGACTATCGATAATAAATGTGTGATCTTTATCTTTTGAAAGAAAGTTCTAGACGTAACGACAACCAGGTTGAAGAAATACACCTTATAAAATATTAATCATCGTCAAGCTAAGTGTAATAATTAAAATTAGTAACCGCTTGGTAACTTTCTGGACCATACAGGTAAAACCGTATAAAAGACCCTTAAATTTAATAAAATTCCCGACGTTGAACACTTGAAAAGAACGAATTAAATAATATAATCCTCCTGAACCGATCGTTAACAAGTGAATAAAACGTCAAAAACGTGGAAAACCACGCAAAATAAGGATACAACCTAAAAAGAGCAATGGTGACGAGGACTACAAACCTTGAAAGGTATACAAAATAGCGAAGTTGTTGCAAAAAAAAAAAAAAAAAAAAAAAAAAAAAAAAAAAAAAAAAAAAAAACCAACGGAGAACTTACCCACAAGTTATGTGCTAGAAACATCATTTACATACTGGGCAAACCTTTTAAAAAAGACAGGGTAGAAATTAACACCCTTTTTACATAAGAAATTGTTCAACTTATACTTTTAACGAAATTTAAAGGCCAAAACGTCATAATCTTCAGATTAAAGATAATTCATAAGATTAAAGGTAAAACCACGAACCGTTTGTACGTAATGTTACAGTTAATCGCTCAAAGATATGGTAATAAAGCTAAATAATAAATCCTTACTCAATCGCTTACAATTCAGAAGATCAGCTAGTGGTTAATCGTTGCAATTGCTGTCAGTTTAAATGCTGGCACAAACGCTTTCCATAGAGAAGTCAAGCTTCTGTAAGCTTAACCCGATTGAAAATTTAGCTGAGGGCACACAACTTGACTTCAATGGATCTTCAATCCACATCCATAGTATTAAGGCTAAAAACACCAACGGCACGTACATAAGCCTACACTAAAAAATGCAAGTCACGAGTCTGACGATGATTGACAAAGCCGACGAGATAAAATCACAACGATACCTATAGCAAAGGGCTAGTACGGCCTATATTACCACGTTATGCCAACTGAAGTCATAGTACGACCTGTTAATTATAGAACAGACAAAAATTCCATAGAACAAGAACTGTAACAGGTTAAATGAAAGGATTTAGTAATGAATACATAACTTTAAAAAATGTATTAATACAATTCCGGTAAGTTTAATGATAACAAAGCTAATAATCTTTACAGATATCTTCTTTATTAACAACACTAATCTCGTATCGCAAATCGGGTTCCATATAATACTCTTCAACCACGAAAATTCTAATGAACGATTCATGATCACAGGAAACCGTACATACTGAACATCCTTTAAATACAAATATATAATACAAAACGTGCTAGCTTTCAAGGTTAACGATATAATGAAAAGGTTCAATATTGGCATAGTAATTAACGGTAGGTTGATTATTATTACTAAACAACTGTAATTACCTCTGATACCTATAATTATATATGAAAACTCCTGAAGCCTTAAGAATTGCCTATGAAAAATAGGTATAACTTTTAAAAAACATATGAAACCAGAAAAATCAATTGAATCCGCTAGATTAACAGCAAAAATAACACCGCTAACGTTATAACCAAGGTCATACTAAATAACACCCTAAAATGGGTTTTAAACAGTAATACACTAACCGTATATATAGAGGGCTAATTAGATAGCCCGATACGTAACATGAGAAAACAAGAATACCCTAGCAAACTCGAAAACAGCCAGGGTAATAGTGGCAATATTAGTGGCAATAGTAACGATAGTAATAGGTAGGACTACTTACAAAAGGCACGCAATTAGTGGAATGCGTAATACTCAAAAGTCTATAGCGAAAAACCTAGGCACGGAGGTTAAGGGATGAAGGGCTCGGAGATGTAAAACAAAAAGCTATAATTAACATTAGTTTCTGTTGGTAGGACGTTAAACGTTGCAACATTGTCGATTCGATTCGTCGTAGTAACAGTAGTATTATGTAGTCAATTAGTAGATCTATTGTTTTAGTTTTGGAAGACCGCTAGCCGATCTACAATATAATTTGTATGGTCAATTTCTTGGCACGTTCCCTAGTGTGAAATAAGAGTATACTGTACTAGACTTGCAGCCAATATAGTAAGCCCACAAACGATAAACCTAATTTATAGTCAGTAAACTCGCCTCTAATTATAAATAAAGTTAATTTACTACACTACAATTACTAATATGCCAATACTGGCGGCTTTTTATTTTATACGCGCACTTTATTATAATTGACCAAACTTTTCCGATTACCACTAAATAAAGCTTTAGTTTACTAGCCAAACCCCTATTAATTATAATCGAATTTTATATCCAAATTAACCCTGATTATATTTAATTACTCTATAATCTCAAGTCTTGACTTCACGTATTCCTACAAAAAAAAAAAAATCGCTACAGACTTATATAAACCTCCAATTTAGCCGCGACAGGTGAAAAAATCGCTATCAACATGTCCCTAACAGTCTTCCAGTTCGCCAACACATCTTCATCTGTTAACACGTAACCTAGAATTTTCAGGTAGCCTATTAATGTAGCCTTCAATACGTATAGTCAGCTTATTACTATCTATAAACATTTTAAAATCATTATTTAACAATTCTTTTGTCATAACATCAATAAGATTATTCTTCCCATCACTTTATTAACACTCTTCGATTTTACTACCTTCTTAAGCTTTACGAAGTGTCATTAAGTCAATTATTGGGCATTTTTCACTGGTGGTTTCGAGTTTTAAAAGGTTTTCGAATAATCTCCTCGAGTCAACACGAATTACCATCAGAATAAAAGAAATCTTTAGCTA
Source organism: Anisogramma anomala (assembly GCA_038502455.1). NCBI lineage: Eukaryota > Fungi > Ascomycota > Sordariomycetes > Diaporthales > Gnomoniaceae > Anisogramma > Anisogramma anomala. Next base: position 343,004 of record JASMMZ010000020.1, on the reverse strand, counting down.
TACAATAATAAAGTTAAGAGTTTCTCATAAGGCTATACTAATATCAAAACCAGTTATTATTCTATAAACCTTGAAAGTTAATAAGCTTCGTATAATCCTCTTATATTTAACGAATATTTATTAAATCAGGTTATTAACAATACCAAATTGATTCTCCCGCTTATAATCTTTAATAAGGGTTATTAAAAAGTTGATATCGAATGGCAGGTTAGTGTTATTAATAAATGAATTGTCTGTCAGAATTATTAACCTAACTTTTGATAGGTAAATTGAAACCATACTGATCATTCGGTTCAAATTCCGTGTCTACTATTCAAACATTTCATTATGCCGTTTAAAGTCTTTATCTATTAGTTTTTATACTTGTACCGCAATCGATAGGTCGTAAAAGGCTTCCGATTCATATAGGGTAGCGATATAATTGCTATGAGCGCGTTATTTCAAATACCTTTAGGCAATAGTTACGTTAATCTTGTCAATTGTAATTTAAATTAGCGTCTTAACCCTTTTAGCAAAACTTATGACCAGTACTAACCCCAAATATGCGAATTAATAATCTATTAAAGTTAAGTTGGTTACCCTACGCCAAATTCGTAACCATCTTGTAATTTTAAAACTTAAAGTTTTTAATCACTTGCTATTCCGATACCACATAGATAGTAATTTTGACGAAAAACGTACTTTTAATTTATATACCCACTAACCTAAAAATTGCTCACTTACATTATGAATAAATATAAATCGTATATTGAAGACGTTATACCTAACCATAACTTAAAATACGACTAATAGATTAGGAATTAATAAACACTTACTTTAGCCAATCAGTATAATAACCAAATACACTATATGAAAGTTCCCGGAGAGTAAATAATACGTAATTCCTATGATAAATTTAATCAAACATACTTTACAAATCCGTTGTTAACGACGTGTATGCTTACGTTATATCCCGACCATTTAATGTAAACCTGCCTTTAGTTTTAGCTAGCAAATTCGCAATCAAGACAAATACTAAACTCTAGCTAATTTTAGAAATCGTTAACGATTACGCTAAAATCATGTTTTTACTTTTATTATCATATATTTAAGTGATTAAGCCTCACTTTTGATATAGTTGGCCCGTGGTTTTACCTTTAACTTCGAATATAAACCTTGACTTCAAAATCGTAACATTCGAGTCTTAAAAGAAATAGTTAGTATTAAATACTAATTATATAACTTTTCGACTTAAGAGACTGTTAATCTCGACCTTATAGCTTTCGTTAAAGTGTTTGCCGAAATTTTTGATAATACCTTATACTAAGAGCTTCAATATCAAGTCTTCGTCGTCTTTATTTTTTTCATTTACTCAAATAGTATTGTAAATGTAACTTGGTATATATTTCTCCCCGTTAGCGTTCTTCTTTTTCGGTGGTTGTCAGCGCGGATATCGTTTCATTAGCTTATCTATTATAAGTGAAAGAGGGTTATGTGAGCTTAGTCGTTTAGCTTAAAGCTCTTTATTGTTAGTCGCCATAATATAAGGCTTATCCTACGTAATACAAAAATTCGCGGAGCCGTTAGTAGTTTTAATAACTATTTTAAGGTTGATAATACTTAAGGCTTTATATAGACTATCACATTTACCTAGCTTTTACCATACAAGGATTTGACTCTTTAACTTAAAAGTAAATACTTTAATTATCGTAAGGCTGTTTCTGGTATTGAAAGAATTATTAGATTACAGTTGTACTGATTCTTTTCGTAGTTCTTTTAATGTTTTGCCCTAAGTTACAGCTTTCTTTTAAGTACATCTTAAAAGTGGATATTTATTAGTTAGGCGTATGTACGTTCTAAAGACAAGTAACGTTAACATCAATCCGTTAAGGACTATAATATAGTTTAGTCTTTTTACCACCATTTAAAAACGTATATTTTAACCTTTAAAGCTTCCAATCTCTAGTGTACGGATATCTTACACTCTGTAAAGTAGTATGTACAACTTTTTGACCTTTCAAATACTCCAATATGCCTTTATAAGTACCTGTTTACACTAAATCTCTTATTATCTTAGCGTTTACTTAGAACTTCTTCGCCGTAAAATTGGTAGCAATATCTTAAACGAAGACGTTATATAGACCTAAATACTTATTAATATATTATATTTTAACCTTTCTTATATATATTTTGCCAATAAGGACTTTAAAACCCTCTCTTTATAGAAAGAGACCAAGTAATCAATAAGGTAGAGAATAGGATTATCGTCTAAATAAACCCCGTTAATGGAGACCTCGTGGTTGAAATCTTTATTGTTTTTTAATATAAATTGAAATTTTCGAGAGGCTTAAGAATACCTTTAGCAACAATCAGAAAAATTTAATAACCCTGAGGAAAATGTTTTCTATATTTTGTTTCCTTACATACTGTAGGACTTTATACAACATTTTAATAGTAGGGTAGTTTAAGCACCTGTGTAGTTAACATATCTATTACTCCGTCTGGTTTAGCACCGTTACTTTTAAGCCTTAAGAATAAAACTACAGATATCTTTACTTAAAAAAGAGTGGAAACCTTGGTCTTTTTTATCCAACTGGTCGTCATTAACGTTAAATTTGACTCTGAGAGTCTTTATATCCTCCAAGTATAGAAGAAAAATGAGTAAGGAACTTGAGGATATGGAATGTAATCGACTTCATAATAATTTGAATTACTGTCATATTTGGTAACACTAGTTATTTGCCGAGGCTGAAACTGATTTTAGTATTGCCAACATCTCAACGATTAATTTCTATAGTAGTAATACTTTCTCCTTGCTATACTACATACTGCGAATAACCTCTTATTAAGAAACTTATTATTGCTGTATCTAACATAATACCTTGAAGAGTGTAATCCCCATAACATTCAAAACTTTTAAATGTATATTATGGGTCAAGGGATTGGTCAAAAAAAAAAGTAAGGGGTTTTTCCACTTAAATAATACGGAAAGGCGTAATCTTCTAATTACTAAGTCTCGTTAGAAATATTATTTTATATCATTCAATTTATTTGAAGGTTTCACCGCAAATAACTGTTTCTTTACTTTTAAGGTTCACGATATAATCTCAATAATATCATGCACAAGCAATTGAGTATAAAATATGGAACCTTACATATTTCTTATTGCGTTCGACAAAATAGTAACGAATTTACCAAAATCTGTACTTACTATACATTCAATATCTTTCACCACTATTATATAGATAGTTTTCAAGGTTAATAAGTCCACTTAAGTATTACTTTCGTTAGCGTTAATATAGCTTTAATTTTGAACTCAAAATTATTAAACTAGATTTTAAGAGTTTAGTGCGCCTTTATCTATACTTACGATCGACGTAGTGTACCAGCGCCCGGTCTTTTTAATTACATCGCAAAATTTATCATTTTAAGGGTATATGTCGCAAGGATTTGGTATACGCGTCATCACAGTCGTGAGCGAGGAACGTAACTATCTAAAAGAGCTTTTGCAAGGGGCATCTAAACGTCGTAAAGCGTTATTATAACTCGCGAACGCCCATAACGACTACCTTTACCTGCTCTAGAAACGTGGTTTTCCCAATTTAACTCTTCTCCATTTTTTGTTAGCAAAGTATAACCTTATTAAATATTTTTTAACGTATTTATCAGTATTAATTTTGATTCTCTTTTAGTATTATTTTCATTTAACTAGTAATAGCCTAGTCCGTATAATATTATATAAGAATAATATCGTGTTAGAAAGAGCTTTCAATACTATCGTAAATTTCGTTGAAATTCATTACTCGTATCAGGAAGGTTGAGTAATAATTCTTTACCTCACTTCTAAACATTCAAGGAAATAATTATTAAAAAATAAAAGTAAAAACCTCTATCAACTTACTGATTTTAAAAACAGATATATTGTATATTAAAATATTATAATGCTTTCTGTTATATTTTTTACGTCATTCCATATTTTGGAAATCTTTGTAATAAGTTCATCATTAATATCAACCATTTTTATAATTTTTACAAATGGTTAATAATAGTCGTCCCAGTCTTCATTAATGTTTCCTAACAGTTTAAGCGCTAAAGCTTCCGATTTACTGTATTAAAGGTAATTGAAAATAGGCTAACCCAAGAGGTAGATTCCAATGATAGAACATGTAGTAGGTTCGCAGGTATAAGCGTATCTGCTATGAGAAGTTTCGCTTCAAGGGATTTAGAGATTTTAAGTAAAATCTTTAAAAGTAATAGCGATTTGGCGATAAAGAGGGTTTTGTGAAACTCAACGATTTAATTTAATTAACCGTATGGCGCCTATTTCAATCCTTTTTACCACGTTGAAAAATACTACTTTACGCGCTTTTTCGCCGCTTAAAACGTACTCCGCTCTATCACATAAAGGTGCTAAGCTGCCAAACAAATGAACAGGTCTTTTATCGTTAGCGTATAATAAGGTTTAACTTAACTCAGAGTTAAGAGAAAGTCTCCTTAAACGCGTATAAAGGCGTTAAAACATTTCAATACTTTTACATTTACTTTAACGGTTTTAAGGATTAAGATTTTAAGAGAAGTCTTTTTGCTAAACCAATTAAAAAAAGTTTTCGGCTAATAATAATAAGGTTTTTTAATATGTATATATTATAGAGAGTAACTTTTTTTTTTCAACTTAACCTTTTCCGTATTTAAATAGTCTCCCATATATCAAGTTTAAATAATTAAAAGACTTACACAAGTCTTAGAAAACGCGAACGTCACGGCCAAAATCTTCGTCGCGATCCGCGTTCAAGATATACTAGCTAACGTAATTAATCAAGTAAGCTTTAGTCAAGGTTTAGTTAACATCTTTGATGAAAGTTTTTTATCATAATAATTGGCGAAAACAGTTCCAAAAGCTTTAACTACCTTTATATATATATTGAATCAATTTCATTTTAAGGCGATATCCAATGTATGATTTAATGAGCGAGGGGTAAAGTAAACTTGGCGATTTGGCAGCGTAAAGACTTGTTGTTTTGGCGTAAAGTTGCGTGAAATCTTGTCTATCAAGCATTAAATCCCGTGAGGTTCCTTTTTTAACGTAATTCGGTGTTTTCATATAAAATAGCTATTTTAATCATTGAATTAACGTAAATGAAAAGTAAAAAAAGTAAAATAAAGGCAAAAATTTGGTATAAAGGGTAAGGTTGAAAGTTGTTTATTATCGGTATAGGTTAAAAGTTATTTGTTATAGTTATTTGGCGTAAGACTTAGTGGTTTTTATAGTAGTAACACCTGTAATAGTTTCAACTTAGCCGTTTGCCAACTCGCCGAACTTTGAACTTCTAACCGTTAATTTCAACGTTTTGTAGAAAGATTTGGTTAAACTTCTTATTATTTTCAATAACAATACCATGGCTAACTCTAAGACTCCATAAATATCAACGCAATCTAGAAATCTTCTCTACTTTTTGCTGTAAAAACCGACGCAACAGTCAAGGCTCTGCGCTAAAATCTTTCCTCTACCTTTTTTTTTAAAAAAAAAGCGTAACCGAAAAATAACTTCCTCTTCTACTTAGCTTATTTATACCTAGCCCAATAAGTACTAATTAGTGTTAATAGGGCTGTAGATATTGCAACGTTCTCTATTCAATTAGTCCAAGTAACAGTAGTATTACTTAGTCATGTAATGGATCTATTGTTCTAGGTTTGGCAGACCACTAGCCGGTCTGCACAGTAATTTGTATGGCCAATTGCTTGGCCCGTGCTCTCATGTGAAGTGGGCTTATACCCTACTTGATTTGCATCCAATACGGTAGGCCCACAAATAATACACTCAACTTGCAGTCAGTATAGTCCACTTCATTTGTAAGTAAATTTGATCTACTACACTGTAATTACGACTATTCCAATAGTTTCAGAAAAAATTAACTGGAATTAACAGGAGTCTAGGTTCCGAATTAAAGAGGGATCTTAGAGCTTACTACCAATTGGTGGCCGGCCATGCTAGTATGCAGACACAAAATAAAAAGCCGCTAGTATTGAAATAACAGTTAAATTTAGTAATGTCAAATCAACTATACTTACAGTTAGTTGATTATACTGACTGCAATTTGAATACAATTTGTGGTATTGACTGCAAGTTAAATGCCGTATATGCTCATTTCAGTTTGGGGTATAGGCTAAAGCAATTGATCATACAAATTAGCGTGCAGACCGGCTTAGCGATCTGCCAAACTTAGAAGTAACACGTCACCACTTTCAATTCAGAACTGATGAGACCACAATTATAATCGACTACGTTGCAAAAATAAAGGCCTCCCAACAATTAAAGTTATTAAGATATTATCTTTATAGTTCACAAAAAGTAAGATTGTTTCTTTTACAGTTGAATAATCGTCTTCCATTATAATAAAACAATGTTAAATATATAAAATTAGGAACATTTCCGAAGCGATTGAAAAGTACAGTTGATACGCCAATAAATACATTTTCATCAAAATATAAAATGAACCAATATTTGGTAAGGTAAGTTTAACCATAGGTAAATCAACATATATATTGTGCCAACTTGAAACCAAATATAATTACCATTATTAAAATAAAGTTAGCGATGACGTTTATTTTATAGTCGATTCTTTTGCGACATTATAATGTTCATAGTAAATTATGAATCTTGGCGAAGATGTTGTCGCAAAAAAAAAACATAATCTCGATTTACTCTTACAATGATACATTTTTAAGATAATTCAATGGTAATTCAATTTCATAGTAGAAAAGAAATTTGTATTAGTTGGCTTTTAATATACGTTAATGCGTATTGTTTAAGTGTTTGTAAACTGAAGGAACGATATCTTCTCACAAATTCTCTAGTTGTTATGCGACTTAGTATCGCAAAGCAAAATTTATGAACTAATTCTTACGTTCAGCCTATCCATTAGCCTACGGATTATATTTTGTAATGAAAACGAGTTCGAAATCAAATCTTTTCCATAACCTCTGACCAATGAGTAATATAAATTTTATATTTCGGTCGGAAATAATATGGCTACAATAAGAATAATAAGTCAAAGATATATAAGAATACAGTAATAAAGCCTAAACTTTGACTGTATATATTATATATGTAGGTAGCTGCAAAAAATGCTCCTATGATTTGCATGTAATTTTTATTTTAGAACAAAACTTTTTGTACTTACTCAAATGCATGAGTATTGCATAAAAAGTGATTGGCGGAAACGTTATAATTAAATCGGTCACGAAAATATATATGGGTTTCTTAAACTCTAGAATATGTTACATATTTCCAATTAGCTTCTGGTTATTTTTTCGGTTATCCTAGTATAATTGCCACATCCTTGTGTATTACATTATAAGACATCACTTTCTACGAAATTGAACACCATTAAAAATAACTATAATTATATTGCGGCCGAAGTAATGGCTTTAATTGTACGTATCTACCTGTAATTCCTACACCAATGGTCGCGGCATAACAAGGTTTTATATGCGTTGAAAGTCCCGATGATACAACAGTCTATTTATAAAACGAAATAAATAACCAGTTTTTTTACCTGTAAAAACCATTGTATCTTTACGTATAAATTCTGGTTTATTTAACCACTGATTAGATAATGTGTTTAAGCGTTTAATAATGCTACGTCATATACACAAAATGGTATAAATATTCGCAAAACATAAATACAGCTTATATAACACTTTCCCTGCCACTAGAAACACGTAAAAGTTGTCGTTAAACCCCTAAATAAAAATAATAGGCCTATAATAATGTGGAATAACCTTATTAACTTACTTTATTAACATAAAAAATGCATCTGGCACTAGGTTTAACCTTCTAAACAAGTATATCACCTCAAACCAATATATATTCAAATAAGTAATGGCATTTACAAGTCAGCGATTACCAATATTTGTAGATATCGTATTTGAAGTGGAATTGTTGTCAATACCCCTTTCAAAATCATAATCAAAAAGTATTATAATTACATATGAGTTGTTTACGATCGTTGTGAATAGTGTGCAATAGGCTTCTACGAAACATACTACCTTAAATTTTGAAGGCTTATTAGTCAGTTTTTCCTTGAAAACTGAACTATTAGAAAACAAAAAACTTTACCATTGTAATTGGTATAAAAATGTTTTTCCCCTAGAAATTATCAGTTAAAAAAAGATAAATTTAAAGACTATTTCAAAATGACCATCAATTTTTATAACGAATCACCAGTTCAACTGGACTTAATACAAAGATAACTGATCTCACAGAAAATACTGAAACCTATTAACACTTTCCTTTCAATAGGTATCAATTATAATCAATGTTGATATAACATAATACTACCTTTTAATATGCTTAACTTCCTGAATACAACCTTTATTAAAATCCTTAGCAAACAAAGAGCTCTTATGTTGGTAAGTCTTTATCGTTGCAACGTAGTCGATTTAAACCACTGTTCGAATTAACTGGTGTTGCGCAGATATTGTTCGTTGATGTGTAGGTTCTAAGTTTGGCAGACCGCTAGCCGGTTTACACACTAATTTGTATGGCCAAACGCTGTAGCTTGTGTCCCACTTTGAAGTGGACACCTATTGTACTGCACTTGCAGTGCAGCCCTACAAACTACAGTTAATATTGCAGTTACTACAATCAACTTTACTGCAAGTAAAGTTGACTTGACTATACTGCATTTGACTGCTATTATAATACTGGCGGCTTTTTATTTCATATTTGCACGCCAGCTTGGCTTGCTATCAGTTAGTGGTAACCTTTGAAATACTTCCTCAATCCACAAGCCAATAATAAGCTAGACCCCTATCAATTTCAATCAATTTATACTGGAAACAACCTTAATTACGGCCCCTTATGGCCCCATTTCTTTACCCCTCCGAGACTTCCATTTCTCAATTCCCGTGTACAGATCTTTTGCCATAAACCTGCGCAAATAAAATATGCTACCACTTGCGTACCTTTTACCAGTCGTTCAAGTTACTGCTACTGCTATCGCCACCGCCACCTTTACCCTAGCAGCTTTCCAATTTACCAGGGTAACCTTGTTCCTTTACATCACGTGCTAGGCAATCCACGTATCCCTCGATTCGTATAGTTAGCGTATTACTCTCTACAAACCTTTCCAAGGCGTTATTAGGTATTAATTTAGTTATGATATCGGCAGGGTTAACTTTACCGTTGATCTACCGAAACTTATCGATTTTCCAGGCTTTATATGCCTTCCTTAACGTTATTACGTTTATTATTAAGCGTTTTTTATTAGTCGTACCTAGTTTTGATAAGTATTCGTAAAGGCTTCGAGTTAGTACATACCACTATGAGTATCAGTAGTAAACCCAGCTATTTTGTAATGATTCTTAATGTACCGTTAGTTATTATATTGATGTCAAAGCTTGGTATTATATCGTAGATCTACGAGGTTAATATACTCCGGGTTATACATTTATATTTAACAGGTATTCAGTATATAAGGTTTCCGGTAATCGTAAATAACTCTTTTAAACTATTATCGTTAAATATTGTTATGAAAAAAGTCGATTGACGATATAAGGTTAATATTATTAAAAAAAAAACCGTCCATAAAAATAATTAGATTCGCTTTTGTCAAATACACAAAAAATATATTAATTACTCTATTCACGTAATCCATTTGTTACTAAATCCGTTTATTTAACTTGTTAAAGTCTTCTTCTTACGGGTTTTATATCTATACCGTAATAGAAAATTCGTACGATACCTTCGGTTAATAGAACGTAGCGATATAAGCCGTACGAGCCCTTTACTTTAGAGATCTTTATACCTTTACCTCGTTAACCTTATTGATAATCTTTAGGTTTATGGCTTACCCCTTTTAGTGTAGGCTAATGTAAATACCGCTTTTAACCTTAACATTATAGATACGAAGTAACGATATGTTAAAGTTAAGTTATATACTTTTAATCAACGTTTAAACTAGTTTATATTTTTAAAAGCCTAACTTTTTGATAACACATTATTTCTCTATTATAAACCTAATATCGCCAAGGAAAAGGGTATCGCTAATTTATATACCTATAATACCAACGTTTTTACCCTTGATGATTAATCAATATAGGTTAAATGTTAAAGTTTTTATATTTAACCTATTTCTAAAATATGCCTAATACGTTACGAACTAGTAAACGCTAGCCTCGGCTAATTCGTATAAAAGTTTGATATAGTATATTATTGTGTCAGCCGGAAACTTATCCATTAGTTTTTATCGTAGTTTTAGTGATATTATCCGCTTGAGACCGGTTGTAGATTATATAAACGTTTACATAATATCCTGGCTATTCAATATAAACGAACTCTTTACGTTAAGAGTCAAATTAATAATAAATGCGACGATTGAACGTTAATTAATCTTTTGGATTATAGATGATTGGGTAAAGATTTACTTTTTTCCTTTATTATTGTAACATTGAACGATTAGCCGTAACTTCTCTTACAGCCGGTCCGTAGTTTTACCTTTTACCTTGTAAATTGTACTTGATTTAAAAAATAATAATATTTTAGCATTTTAATTAGATTACCGGTATGAATTATATAACCCCCCGTAATAAGAGGCCGTTAATTTCCACTTAGTTACTTTTTTTAAAAGGCTTACCTAATTTGTTAATAATACCTTCGACACGTTGCTCCAGGGCAAGTTTTCCGTTAGATCTTTCCTTTTAGGAAACCTACGCCTTTATATATACCCTGCCAGGCATATAATCTTTTTCTTTCTCCTCTTTAATATATATATTCCTTTTAGGTGGTCTTTTACACCGTCGACGTTCCATCGGCTTATTAACAGTCGGCTCAGAAGAGTTATATTAACTGATTTGATCGACTCGGAGGTTATCGATATCGAAATCTTTATTGGACTTAAAGAGTCTTTTATACGGCTTAACTGATATAGTTCGAAAAGTTGCGAAGCCGTTAACAGTTTTAACCATTACGTTTAAATTAGTAATACTTAAGATCTTATATGGCCTATCCTATTTGCCTAGCTTACGTTACATAACAACTTTATTTTAAGGGGGGAGTAAACAAGTTTGTTATGAAAGGTCCGTTTTCAGTATTAAGGGTATTATTAACCTAGCGATGTACTGATTCCTTCCTTAGTTCCTTTAGGGCTTTATTATATATCATAATACGCTTTTATGTACTCGATAAAAGTAGCGACTTAGCTATTATACGTGGATGAGCTTTAAATAACAACAAAGTTAGTATAAGTCTGTTAAGGCTAATAGTATCGTTAAGGACTTTTACTGCTATTTAAAGCTTTACCTTTTAACTTTTTAAGCTTCCGATTTCCAATATAAGGATATCGTAGGCCCTTTATAAAAGGTTATATGCCTTTTTCACCTTGTTAATATTCTAGTAAGCTTTTACAAGGACCTATTTACACCAAATCCCTATTAACATTATATTATCTCAAAACTTTATTATAATAAAATTAATACTGGTATCATAAACTAATACGTTTAGTAAGCTAAGGTACGTATAAATTTACAAAGTATGTAATACCTAGTTTATTTTCTTCGTCTCAGTGGTTTTAGGGAACTTAATGCCATAAAAAGCTGTAGCGGAGTTTATAACGTATAATACTAATTTACCGACTAAATAAAATATGTTTACGAAAATTTCCGTATTAAAGTCTTCGTTTTTCTTAAACGTAAACTTAAACCTTAAAGGGGTTTGGAAGTTTATTTGGTAATAGTAGTAAAGGCGTTTAAATACCTTTAATACTAATAAATTCACATCTTTGTAACCAGCTACCTTTAAAACCTTATAAGGCGTATTAATTGACGGGTGGATAAATTTACGATATAATTAACAAAGTTCTCCCTCTGTTAGGTTGAATACCACTATTTATAGTCTTCAAAAATAGAATCAGAGATATCCCTACTTAAGGTTAAGTGAAAACCTCGTACCAGCCTTAATATATATTAGCTTATTAGTCTAAACATTAACGTTAACGCCGAGGTTTTTTATATTTATAAAGTAAAGGAGGAAAGGGGTAGGTAATTCAAAGATATAGAAAATAATAAAGCTAATAACAGTCTTTATTATTGTCTAAACCAGTAACGATATTATTTTACTAAGGCTAAAGCTAACTTTAGCCTTACCAGCATTCGCGTAGTTAAGTTCCATAACAATATTAATATCCCTTCATAATGCGATATACTGCGAATAACCTCCTATTAAGTACTGTGCTATCCCCGTATCCGGTATAATTTCTTAAAAGACTTACTTCGCATACCGCTTTTAAAAAGTAAGCAGTTATATAGGTTTAGGGTCTTTATAGTTATAACGGCGGTAAGGGTCTTTACCTATAAGGCGGTACAAAAATACGTGTTCAGCTAATGATTACGTAACTTACAGACTAGTACTAGTATTAATACTGGTATCTTCGTATCAGCCGATAGCTTTCGTCTTATTTTCCTTTTCCTTAACTTTACTTTCTTTAAATTACATAACATGTTTTATGTAGTCCTATTCCAAGGTAAAAGGGTACTACGTGTAGTACATTACTTGTTTTACGCTACGTTCTGCAGAAGTGTAACGTGTTAACCAATAGCCCTATTTACCGCAAATCAAATATCTTTTAACTTTTATGTTCAACTTATTTAACTGACTTAAAGATCTTAAGGAGGATAAATACCCTTTTCTGTGGATAAAAGTTCGGATCTTTTATTAACCGTATTTACCGAGCCTTGCGTATTGTCGATTGATATAGTATAAGTCAAAAGGGTTTTTTTCGTTACTAAATTCCGAAGCTTGTAGATACATATCGGTCGAGCTGGAGACTTAAGTATTTACGGTTGCCAACGAGGAACTTCATTGGTTAAAACCCTTTGAAAGTAGCATCAGAGCATTATAAGGCGTATTCGAACACTTTATAGCCCGTAACTTCTTGCCGGACATGCTAGCATAAGGTGTCTTTGCTAGCTCTCACGTTTCCCATTACCTATTGGAAAAACATCCGCCTATCAAAAATCTAATTTAAAAGGTCTATCTTACTTTCCGACTCTTTCTTATAAAGCAACATATAAGAGCACTCAATAATATTCCAGTCCGTATAATATTTCGTAAAATTAACATCGTATTCGAAATAGCCTTTTATGCTATCATAGATTTCACGAAAGGGGGTATAATTCGTAAGATATCGAAGATAATAGTCCTTAGCTTAGCCGGTAAAGATACTGGGAAACAACGAGTAAAAACCTGGTAACTTAACTTTTATTTGACGTCAAATGTTAAAGAATAGGCGCAACTTAATGTCGAGAAGGTTATACGGCTTACTATTATACTTCTCCTTACCTCCCCATATCTTAAAGAACGTAGTAATTTCCGTACAGTCCGTATCCTCTATAGGGACGCATTCAGGGGGAAGTGTAATGTACTGGTCGTATAAACCTTTCCCGCTTAGCAAGTGAAAAGACTAAGGCTGGTACTAGTAGAAAAAATATTTGTCTTCAACTAAGTTTAAAGGAAAAGAGCCAATAGTCGTGCCTACAGTAGGCTCGCGTTTAAAGCCAGTTTTTTCCTTGTTTGTCTACTAAAACTAAACGTATTAAGGAATTTTGAGAAAGTGAGCCTAGGGGTTTTCATCGCAGGAGACTTGACGATAATCCTCCTGATGTTAAAGGGTTCGGCGGGGCTTCTACTCAATGAATTGGTGGATTTAAGGGCTTAAGGGGTATAGATTCATCGATTCCTCGTGTTTATTTATTTAGGCTTCGGAAAATCTTTACGAACGTGTATGTTGGTGTTTAGGATTACTACCGCTAGCAATCTCTTTTTCCTTATCTTCCTAAGTTCATTATGAGTTTTTATTCATAACGTACTCGTAAAGTACTTTAGCGAGATTTCCGTTTTTACCGACCTTTAAAGGTAGTGAAATCCCTCGTTTGCGTAAGTCAGCCCTTCATTTAACTTTAATCGACATCTCTATCTTTTTCCATATATCTAAGCTCCAATCCCCAAAAAATTCAACATAATTTAAAAAAGGCTTTAACGCTTGTGTTTTCATTGTTGTAGGTGACGACGAGGATAAAGTAGCCGACGTAGTAAATGAGATACTCGGGGGTCAAATCTTCGTCCGCTTCCTTAATCTAAAGGTCTACATCGTAATACTTTGTGAAGGTAATACCGAAATCCTTAATTACCTTCTTTCGTTCGAGGTTGGTAATAGTATCAAAGTAAATCCTTACGAAAGATATCTTAGTGTTTTGGTTTGTGTAGTACTTGGTGGTGAACTTAGCGTTTCGTAGGCATGTAAACTTGGCGTTTCAACGTGGAGTCGCACGATGTGGCTTTCTTAGCGTGACTTGGTGTTTTCGCTTATAGCAACGAACTTGACGATTGACATGGCGTGGGGAGTAAAAAAAGTGAAATAGGGCAAATGTTTGGTGTAAAAGGTAAGGTTGAAGATAGTTGTTGGTAGTAAAGGTTATTTGGCGTAGGGACTTAGTCGTTTTTTTTTTGCACTAGTAACACCCACAGTAGTACTAACTTAGCCGTTTGCCAACTTGCCGGCTTGGTAATCTTTAAGACTTTTAGCCGTTAATATCAACGCTTTTGCTTCAAGACTAGTCCAGTAAAGGTTTCTTGCTGTTTTCGATTATTGCAATACCATTGCCACTTTCAAGTACCTATAAACAGTAAACGCACTTAAAAGTCTTTCTTTAAACTACCTGTAAATAGCAGACGTAGCCTTGGGGCCTTTCGTAAGAATCTTCCCTCTACCTTACGCAATTGCAAAGCATAACCGGAAAGTAGCTTCTTCTTCAACTTAGCAAATCCGTTCTTAATATAATAAGCACTGATCAGTATTGGTAGGCCTTTATCGTTGCAACGTAGTCGATTCGAATCACTATGGTCGAAGTAACTGGTGTTGCGCTAATATTATTCGTTGATGTGTAGGTTCTAAGTCCAGCAGACTGCTAGCCGGTCTGCACACTAATTTGTATGGCCAAACGCTTTGGTTTGTGCTCCACTTTGAAGTAGGCACCTACTTCACTGCACTTGCAGTGCAGCCCTACAAACTGCAGCCAATATTGCAGTCGGTACAATCAACTTTACTGTACTGCATTTGAATGCTATTCCAACATCTTGAGTTATTGGAAATATGTCTATTAACAAGGAAAATTAGAGAATCATGAATTGCAAAAAGCCTACAACTTACAAATATATTATAATACCCCATCATATATAAGAAAATGCAAGTATACAAAATCCTAAACGATTTTCCAAAATGGTGGACAAACTAAATATATTTATATAAAGATAAAGTAATTTGATCAAATGAAACCCCCAAAAAGAAATAATTTCGTTAAAATAACTATTGAATATTCGTTCGAAAAGGTAAAAACAACTTTGAAATTTCGTATATGATCCTTAACAGTATCTAAAAACCCACATGATATCGTCGATCAGGGCTTTGTAAAATCTATTGAAACCAGATAACTTATATTATTCATTACACAATGTCCGATGAAAGAAGCACAGGGTGACTATCTTAAATAACAACAATATTCAATAGTGGAAGGATAAAAACAACTCGATTTTTATCTTCATCATATATTCGTCAACAATCAATTCAAACGGGCAAAATAAATACCGAAATTTCATCAATTAATTCCGTTTGATTCAGGCCGTATTATTCATCGAAGTAGATATTAATAAACTTTTGATATTGTTTTACAATACTGTATAGTTTCCGTTGAAGTTTTTATATTTATTACCCTTCCCCTAAGTAAACTTTTATCATATCATATTTACATTATCGAATCATAATTCTGTCCTTGTAAAAAGTCCGAAATTCATTATAAAACCCCGATAGTCATAATGTTTTATCCCTATCCAACCTATCAATATTAACTCTAATATTTGCCATATTTAATGGAATATCATTCGGTAGGCGCAATACAAAGTCTTTTATTCCATGTTATAATATCTTGGAAACATTTCCCTTTACGAGATTCCCTTTCAGTAACTATTTTACGAAATCCCCTTTTCGAAATAATTATGTAACGTAAAAAGACATATTAAACTTAACACCAATATCAAAAAAATAAAAGAAAAATATAAATATCATATTCTTCAATCAGGTTCATCATACTACTATCTGAAAAAGCTATAAAATTGTAAATTAATCATTTAAGTTCACCGAATTCGCGAATGTTTTAAGAACGATTGGTTAATTTATAACAAAAGATACATTAAACTTAAGACTCAGCTATAATATGTTTACAAAAATTTTATAGAGTAGTAACATTTTCTGATAAAATGTTGTAAATAAGAATAAACTCTGGGGTACCCATTTCGAAAATAGTATTTAAAGTTGCCGGATAGCTGGTTGTAAATATAAAATCTTGTCTCACTGGAGGTCTAGCGTAATACACCGGTATATATGACTTTTTTTAAGCTTGAATAGCTACTTGAATGTAGTAACCACTTTATTTACGACTAGTTGTAATATTATCCATATGATTTTGAAAGAGGTCTTGAAACTAACATCAGGAAGGTCTGCATACCAAATATTTATATCAATAATTGAACTTTTTCAAAACATATAATCATTTCTAAATAGGAAACCCGCCTAGAAATTAGCTATAATTCAAACCTTATATATCGCAACTGAAAGGTTAAGCGAGTCATTGGCGTAAAAGTCCAGGATATACACTATCGACTTGGTTTTTTTAGTAATACAAAAGACTTAGCTATTAACGTCCTGAATAGATCAAAAAAACTGAAGGCTTTAATATAACACTCCTACTAATGTTACTATCTAAAAACACTCTATCAACCAACGATTTACATATACCATGATGGGTATACATCTTCATATCGTTTCCATTTGCCGAATTTCTTGCTCTAAGAAGCAAATGATGATATCAGCCTATCGAAGATGTTTATTAAAGCGCGACCAACAAGCCTTAAATAATTTTGAAAGCATATATCTCAGTATTTAAGCCCTTATAAATATAAATATATTTAAATAATACGTTACGCAAAACGTAACACAATCTGCAAGAATTATATATGTATCGCATCACATCAACTTTAATATAAGTAATAAGAAACCCTAATTATTCAAACTTCCTCACGACGCCGATAATCAATTCATCAAGGTAAGTAAAGCTATCGCAAACTATCCGTTCTTATTTTCAGTTTTATCTCTGATAAAACATCACATGGTCCGTTTTGCCGTTTGTTAACATTATAACAATGACAATTAAAAATATTATTATGGTTTCAGCCTCGTGAATTATAATCTCGTTCTTGTCGATCGTAATCTCGTTCACTATTAACCTAACATCTGTTTCAGCCTCATTATAACTTATTTTAATCACGTTCACAAGTCTAAAAGCTTTCTCTGCCATGGTTTTAGCAAAAAAAAAAAAACACCTCGATCCTTGCTACAATTTTCGCGTTCAAAATTGTTTTACTCGTTATAACTGGTTTAGAAACGTTTATACCGTAGTCTATATAATAATTACCATATTTTGGAGTCATATATATATATCAGCCGCCGGGATGGTCGTAAGAGTTTTATCTAAGAGACTTTCAGGCTGGGGTCTTAAATCTGTAAAATAGATACCAACAGCTTGCTAACGAAGGTAACAAAGATTTGGTTTCCCTAACAAAATTTATACAAAAACTTATAGTATGGCCATGACATAAAGAGCTGAAATATTATTACACCGCAAGTTTTATAGTTCCTTAAATGTCTGATATCACGCCTCTCCAGTTTACGTTGTCTCGGTTTAATGCGCCTATAACTCCTGAATATTTGAATTTTCTCTGGATATATTTACGCAAATTATGGTTGATATTTATCAAATATTCAAGTTCAAAACGCGTTTTGTGAAATTTTACAATATTTTGGCAAGTAGCGATAACGAATCACTACTTTTAATCCTCAATAAACCAAATAAGGCCCTTTTCACGAAATAGATAACTTTCGCTGGTTGGACATTGGATTACGAAAATATAAAACAAAAAAATTGTATTATAAATGTAACATGTTGATAATTAGAATCACAACATTCTAACAAATGCACTCCATGTTTAAAATTATACCCAAACGACTCCAAAAAAAACCGTGTATCCGTATAAACCATATCTTTATTAATAATAACCACACCTATGACTTTTCAATCGGGATAATCGGGATCAAAAACCTCAATATCCTTACCCTTAAGTTTGAATACAGAAAAAAATACATATTGAATTCGTGAATAGATGGAAACATACGTTAATTTATTCGCCCTATGTTTATCCTACGGTAATAAGGGCGAGGCGAGTTAGCAACAGCCCTTTCTCGAAGTACGTGAGACCTCTTATGAAACGGCCGATACGAGAAATTGTGGGTCGTCTACTTTGTCAAAAACTAGGCATCACGATGTAATAATACCCAAATCTTATATAGTATTTAGAGAAATATCGGTTATTGTTAGAATAGTATTACATGCAGTGAAGTAGATCAACTTTACTTACAGTAAAGTTGACTATAATGAACTGCAAGTTGAGTGTATTGCTTTGTGGGGACTTACCGCATTGGGTGTAAGTCGAGTGCAGTACGCTTCACTTCACTTTATGGCACAAGCCAAGCAGTTGACCATACAAATTATAATGCATACCCGCTAACTAACTGTCAAAACTAGAATAATACATCCACTACTTGACCAATACAATACTACTGTTACTTTAACCATTCAATCGGCAAAGTTGTAAAGATCTAAAGACCTGAGAACACTGATCAGTACTTGTTAAGTTAAGCACAGATTAGCTAAGTAAAAGAATAAGCTACTTTCCAGTTACGCTTTATGGATATGACAGCTAGGGTAAAGAAAGAATTATTATTAAAGTCATTTATTAGTACTACGCCAGTCCACAACGGCAGCAAAACAAAGAAAACTTCTGGGTTGCGTTAATCTACAACAGAAATTTGAAAGTAAGCGACGGTATCATTATTAAAAACACCAAAAAATATTTATTAAAATTTCTTATAGACGTTGATATTAACTATCAGAAGTCTTAAAGTTCGGCAAGTTATCAAATGGCTAAGTCAGTATTGTTGCGGGTGCTACTACTGTAAGAAAAACGATTGAGTCCCTACGTTAAACAATCTTTACCAATAACAAACGACTTACGACCTTACTCTTTACGTTAAACCTTTGCTCATACTTTACTTTTTTTACTTTGCCTACGCCAATTTCATCGTTTAGTTCTTGAATTTAAACCAAAACACCGAGTTATGCCAAGAAAGCAACGTCGTGTAAACTCATGCCAAGTTACTAAGTCGCTAAGTTGCTAAGTTTCCACGCAACTTCACGTCAGAACACCATATCCTTACATCTCAAGATTACTAAGTCCCTCGTCTTTTACGTTCTACGTAAACCATAACGTCAAAATGGCTATCAAAAGTCTTAACTTTCAAGCTATTACCGACCTTCCTTAGAAAGAAGCAATCAAAAACCTCGGAACAGCTTTCGCTAAATATTACAACTATGATCTATGAGAAGACGACGTTGAATGAAACTTAACCGAAAATCATTTAACCAACTTCGTCGGCTGTTTTATTTCTAAATACGATAATGGTAGAGACTCTGACAACGTATTTTATAAGTTATGTGAAATTTTTTTCCGACTAGATAATTGACATGTGGAAGGCAACTAAAAAGACCATTAAGTTCAAATTGAAAGCTAAACTTGAACGCCGAGGCAGGTACGTGCAAAAGAAAAGCATTACTAGGTTGGTAAAAATACATTTTGAGTTGACTTAACTTAAAGAATACTCTTAAGACTCATAGACGAAAGGAAAGGACCTTAAAGAACCTTAACACTCCTATATGCGATTTAGATGGCCTCCTTTTTACTCTTAGCTAAGTCAAGACTCTTTACGTGTTGACTATGAGGAACCTGTTAACTTGCTCGGCAGTTTAACACCTTTATACAACAGCGTGGGATACGTGTTATGACACGAACTGCAGTTGGATCCTCTGACGCTGCATGTTCCCCACTACGCTTACAAAGCACATTTCCCATGTACGGCACGGCAATTGGACAACGGATGACTCAGCAGAAGTCACGTGACCTGGATCACTTGGATCACCTGGATCACCGGCTCACTTGGATCACTTGGATCACCACCAGTGATCCCGCAAACCTCATACTGGAGCACCCCCAGTATGGGTACCAACTGAAGGAACTAGATATAAGGACATGGTCATCACCACCTTAGATAGCTTCATTAGATAGTTCTTCAGTTGTCAATCTAAGTATTCAGTCTACACACCTGAATAGCCTAACGGCTTCTGATCATCACTCGAACACAGTCTTGATATTGCACCTTTGTTACCTCTGCTACCTTACTGCTAACATAAACCCTCTGAACACCTTCTACATACCCACGGGTATTTAGTGTGATCATTACAATACGCTTTTAGCGGTGGCAGAGTACATAAAGTAGCGGCCACTTATGCGGCTAGAGGTATTGACTCCAGCGCTTTAAACCAGTTAATTAAGTAACATTGTTAAGCCTTTTATAGTTGTTAGGTACCATTCCTCCCTTAGCATTTTACTTAGAGCTTCTCAGTCCCTTATAAACCTTCCTCTTTTAGGTTTACCTACATGCGAAAGCTTATTATAGGTCTTATTACAGGACTTTACCCCTTGGGTTAAGCGACTGATAATTACTCTTAATACTGCGTTTTGGAGGCTCCAAGGCTTAAACTGTTAGAAAACACCATTTAAAACTGGGATAGTTATCACAACCTTCCCCTAAGACTTATTAAGATAATTAACATTGATTATAATCTGCATAAAAACTTTACCAACATTTGGAACGACGTAGAAAAGTATGACGCGAAACCATATAACCTTTTCGATACTAAGATAATGCCTTTACTAAATATTTGTAGGTGAATGAAAGTTCCTTCTTTAGGTTTTTACTTGCTATTTCACAGAATCCCTATAAAGCATACTAGGAATTACTACCTAAATTTCATTATTAAAACCACCAGGTTTCTCGAGACTTACAATGAAATAAAAGTGCACTTCGAATACGACGTCTACTTTATATAATATCATTCATACTAGGCAACAATTCAGCAAACTACAATAATGACGAAGAAGAAGGAGGAGTAAATGCCAATAAATTTCCTCAATCAGACGTTTAACAAGTTAATGTTATGTTAAAAAACAATGTAAAAAGACTATGTTAGTGATGTTACACTTTGCTAGCAGATATAAGTAGCAGTTATGGGGCGTTAACAAGTTCGAATACGCCCTATAACACCTAAATGCCACCTATAAAAGCTTTTTTAACCAGTTACATTCTTCTTTTGCCACTGTAATAACACGAATACCAAACTCGCTTAGTATGTAATCCTTAGCCAACAACTTTCTTAATGTAAATAAAGAAGACCTTACGGTAATTAATTACGTTGAACTTAATTACAGGCGTCTATAACGTTTAAAATTTGGCACACCGGCCCTAAACTGGAGGCAACAACTACGTTAACACCAATAAGGCTAAGATTTAAGTAGACCTATTAACTGTAAGAACTATCGTGATGATAATAGCAAGAGATTTTCAATTTGTAGTAAGTCTAGCTACTGATCAACTCGGCACCATTTCACTAAGAGTAATAACAGAAAGGTTATATATCACGTTTAATACCCCACTGCTTTTAAGTATGATTACTTGAATTAAATCGAAAACTTTGAAGGGGACGAGCCAATTAACGACGCTATTACCTTTAAATAAATCAAGTAATACGAAAATACTATTTTTAATACGGTTTAGTGACTAACTAAACACGCCTTTATATACCGTTTAGGTGGTAAAAACCCTTTTCTTCACCCTAAACAAGCTTCTAATCCCTTATATACCTTTAACCTTCGCGATTTTTATGCGGACCACACGTTTTAAGGTATTATACCAAATAAAAGGGCAATAAGGTGCTTAATAAAAGGCCATTCGCAATATGTGACACTATGAAGGAAAAACACTACAATTACTTAAATTAATAGTTACGATAAGAGCAAAGTCGAAGTCAACTTTCGTCTAAGCGAATAACTATTATTACCAAGGACAACGGTAATCCAAACTATTATAGGAGTACTTACGTTCTATATCCTTAAGTTCTTTACCTAATTCCTACTTTTCTTAAAGGGTATAAATACTTTCAGCGTTGACGTCGACATTAATATAAACGAGTTGGTTAAAAACGGCCAAAGGTTTCTACTCGCCTTTTAATAAGGGTACCTATGGTTTCATTTAAAGGCCCGGAAATAGTGGTGTTAAACCTAACAAAGCCGGAAATACATTACCTATACCTGCGCTGTAACTATCTAGTCTTTAATAGGATATATAAAGTTCTAAAGTTCATAAGGTATAAAAATATGAAATACTTTTCCCAAAAATCTATTAAAAGAATTTTTTACTATAACCTAACATATAACCAAGCCTTCCAGAAATTTAAGTTTATAATAAAAAACGATAAGGACTTTAACTGCTAAATTTTTATTATTATTTTTTACTTAGATAATAATCTTGGTTTTTACATCGTTTCTTCTGTAACCTCTTTGTATAGGGCTATGTTTTTAAAGTCCCTTATGGCAAAGGATACGTGGAAAACAACGAGGATACTGTAAATTGACATATACCTGAGCCTATCTAACGTCGTTGTCCATGATGCCGGCACTAATTTTACAGCAACAGAGTTTTAGTAAACTGCTAAAATAATAATTATTTAGTATAAAAATGTAATTGTAAAAGCTTATTAAAGTATTAGAAAAGTTAAAAGGGTATACGCACTATTTCGCCGAATGTATAACATCTTTACGTTGGAAATTAGAAGTTTTACAAATTTGGAGGCACGCCTATAAATAAAAGTAAAAGGTTTTAACAATATTGTGGGCCTAAACGGTTTAATGTTAATGCTACGGGTCTTTAAATCGTATTTACGTCTAGCAAGTAAATATCCGCCTTCGGTAAGTACTTAAAAACGTATTACAGCCTATAATATAACTTTAAGGGATTTGCGAAAAAAATTGGCATGCCGCTAAATCAATAAGGCCCTAAATATCAAAAACAGCCTTACAATAATCGATGTACTTAATTTGTCGATACAAAGAGAAATCCTTGTGTAACCGAAGCCGGGTAAATAAAAGGGCCCATATAAGATATTGATATTACAAACTCTAAAGTTGTTGTTAAAATTGTTAACAATCCTATATATTTCAGAATTATACAATTTAAACCTTATATTAAGGTTATTAACGATGAAACCCTTTCAGCTCAATGACCGAGCCAACAAAAAGTTCCTCAACTTGTTATCAACAAGCTGATAAAACGCGGTTGACGCTGACGACCCCCGAAGAAAAAAGACTTTAAAGAGGAGGAATATACATCGGGCCGCATTTATAATACTACTTAATTAAGTAAAAAAAAGAAGGATAAAGAAATATTGATATCAAAGCTTCGAACGTAAGGGATTATTAAGACTTTCGGAAAAATCATTAAAGAAAGCGATAAGGTCAAAATTAACGGCCTACTAATTCGAGTAGTTATATAATTCGTACCGAAACCCGATTTTAACCTTTAGGACCTAAGATTTACGATATTTAAGTCGAAAATATTTACGATGTTTAAAGAAAAACCACGGGATAGCCGTACGAGGAGTTACGCCTAATCGCTTAAGTATATAGTGATAAAGGTAAATATTAGATCCTTATGTAATCTCAAACGATTTAAGAAAGTAGCTAACGCTTGATACTTATTTTAGTAATACATTCATTAGCCAAAACTAAAGGTATATTTTGGCTTAATTGCTGTAATATAATGTAGCCCTATACCTAATTAGCATCAGATTTACAATAGATCATATTATTCAAACTGCTACAGGAGCTACGTATTATCTAACTTTTAATAACTATCATACGGTGTATTCAATCACTATACAGGTAAGCTAAAACAAACGGTTATTAGTTCATAACCTAATAATTGTATTTTAAATTACGGCGAACGATAAAGTTCCTAATATATTACCTATACTTATTAGTAACGTAAAAGAATAAAATTCAACGTGGTATATATATAAATTAACTATACAATTTTATTCAAAACGGCTTGCTGTATAACATTTAAACAGCAGACTATTCAGGATTCCAAGTTTTAGAATTATAAATTAGTACGACGATGATGAAAAGAAGTTAATATAACTTTGATAAATCGTTAATCCTTATGTTTGATGTTAATACCAGCCTTAGCTTTAGTTAAAAAGACCAAAGCACGGTTTTTTCCATAATCAATAGATTTAATACGGCTAAAGCCAAAGGGTAGCTTGAATAATATACCCGTAACAGTTATATCGCTATACTATATCAGATGAAGGCATTATACAACTTATGAATCACCGTACAAATATAAAACCCAATAAATAAAGACATTAACCAGTTGAATAAAAAGCTCAAATAAAGAATACGAAACCAGGACCGCGGGATGAATATCATTCTAATCGACTTGTCAAGGACTAAGTTAATGATTTTTACGGACGGGTCCTTTATAAATAACACCAACTTATCTTTAAAAATCCGTTTTCAAAAACCTTCGTTAATGAGAACAGGCAGAAAGACGAATTTAGTATCATTGGTAACATCATTTACTAAAACTCTATTGAATATGAAAGGATTACACGAAACGTGTTGAAATTAGAGAGTTATGGCATAATAACAGGCTTTAACGTAGGGACAACTGTATGAAAAACCTTTAACCTTATTACTAGGCAGTTAAAGATTCATTTTATCCTGGTGGTAATTTATACCGACTTAAAAAGACTATTTGAATACCTTTTTAAGCTCAGGATCACTAGTGAAAAACGCTTAATAATTGATGTAACAGCACTCCGTAAAGCCTTTAAATGGAGGTAGATTAAGGAATTCCAGTAGATTAATGGCAAAGATAATCCCACAGATATTATAACGAAGGTAATGCCAAACAAGGTTTTGGAAAGGTTTGTAAATAGCAACAGGCTAACTATACGCATCGAAGGCTACGTTAATAAGCCGCTCGAAAAGTCCAAATCATGTAACAGCGGACAGAGATGTGTTGGCAAACTGGAAGACTGCCAGGGGATTAATAATGGTGATTTGTTTCAGTAGCACAGTTAAAGTGAAGGCTTACAAAGGCCTGTGGCAAAAGAACTTTCTGTAGGAGTTGATAAACTCGAACCTCGAAGCAATAGAACAATTAAGTTTAAATAGGGTTAATATGTATACAATTAAGTTTAATTTAATATAGAAGTCAATTTCAATTGACAGGGGTCTGACTAGTTGACGAGGAGGCAATTTAGTCGTAACCGGAAAAGATTAGTTAGCAACACTGGCGTGTGCGCACAAACTAAAAAGTCGCTAGTATTGGAATAATATTACATGCAGTATAGTAGCTTAACTTTACTTATAGTAAAGTCGACTATACTGAACTGCAAGTTGAGTGTATTGCTTTATAGAGACATGCCGCATTGAGTGTAAGTTGAATGCAGTACATTGCACTTGACTCTAGGGCACGAGCCAAGCAGTTGGACATCAAATTACACTACAGATGGGCTAGCGGTCTGCCAAACCTAAAACAATACATCTACCACTTTACTAATACAATACTACTGTTACTTCAACCGATTGAATCGACAACGTTGCAATGATTCAAAGACCTGCAAACAGTTATTATATTTATAAATTGACGTTAGAACTTAACAAAAGTAGTTAGTAAATTTTCAAAAAAAAAAAAAAAATGCGATTACGAACCGCGGTAAAGCAAATCCTGAATTAGCGAATTCGAAAACCTAATAGTATAGTATAGGAAAACGGTATGTTGATAAAGAGTTTTTACGTAGGGAGTTCAAGCTGGTAAACGTGGGGCAGGACCAAATATTCTAGACAAAACATCCAGGGACGACTCCTATCAATCAGATAAATCTACCTTAAAAGCTAATGAGGAAACCTCGTGTAATATAAACTTGGCAAATGCAACTTAAAGCCTATTAGACAGTAACGTAAGGGGTAGCGATAATTAAATTGAGGGTTTGACCAGCAGTTAAGTAAGGGCTGGCGTTTGCTCGGAAGCGGTTAGGATACTTTTTCTACAATATTTACGTGGTAAAGAAATAGCTTGAAGGTCGGAAAGTAGCTAAGGCAACTCGCGTTAACTTATACTAAAGAGGGTGAGTGGTTGGGTTCGGTGGTGGGCATGAATGGAACTGATGCAGCTGTAAAAGTAAAACTTGGAGACCAGTTAATTGGTAATAAGTCTCCAGATTGTGTAAATAGCTACCGTTTGTGGCAATGAACGGAGATAGTGCCAAAAGAAGCTCAAAACCCCAAAAATGGAATAGTGTCGAGTATAAAGAAGAAAGAAAATGAAGCTAAGTTTAGGTTTGGTCATCAACAGAAAGCTAAATATAGTGGCTGACAAGTGGCTAGAATTTCTACAAGGGTACCCTCCTCTATACTTCCATACCGCGGCGATGAGAGGCGTCCAGTAGATGGCTCTGCGGTCAGCATCAACTCTGGGATTCTGTTGAAGAACAACAGATACAATCTGTACACAGGATTCAATACCAAAGATGGGGAATACTCCGGAGATGATGATATCTACCGAAGAACTAGAAAGTAGTAATATCAAAAGTATAGGGGCATCGAAATGAGGACTATGACTAGTTTTAACTATTGGTAATATGGGTACTTACTGGTACAAGATTTAGATCACAGTAATCGAAATCCATTAGGATTATCTTGATTATTTATCACAGGATTCTCCAAATAAATTTCAAGGTTTATAGATTCTACAAGCCTATATAATATCTTTTTTCATATTAACCTCAATATATTACTTATACGATTACGCTTTACTTTTTATAGAATTTAATCCTTTAGTCTTATACTTCTTGTTACTCAAATCAATATTTTTTTATCTTCTAGACTTACTAATACTTTATAGAATACCTAAAATGCTTCTCTAATATCAGCATCGCCAAAATTATGTGATACACTATTTCTACCACCAAAGCTGTCCTTTTCTTTGTATGTTACTATCACCGGGCAGTGCCATCTATAAGTGAAACACTAGCTGCTACAAAAAAATCCTGTAGATACCGGTGGGAGGGATCGTAACACGGGTCCATCGAAGGCCTATAAAAACCTAAAGAACTCCATGCCATCCCTCCAATCAAGAAGTTAGGGAGACCCACAGTTGAGCGATATATAGGCATGTAAACTGTAGCTCTGTTTAATCTGGGAATCGCAGCCTCCTCAATTATTTCCCGGCCCCTACTTACACAGGAGATGCGATTGTGTGCGCTCTTGGGAGAAGGGTCCAAAAAAGTAATAAAAAAATAGAAAGAATATCCTGTATAAAGATGTAAATAAAACGCATTAAAGTCGCGTATGTGCATACACATTGTGAAATATTATTAACAAATTCTTATACATGAGATTTCCTAAGCATCGCGTTCCCAAAATAAATAAAAAGGGTCCCTTATTATTATAAACCTTACTTATAAACCTTCCCTTATATATCAATATTATACTATCTATACCAGCTAACACCTTTGCATTTCGTATACAATGGTTTTGATTTCTATGTTAATTAAAGTAGTGGTATTTTAGCATAAATAATTATCCTTGTGAGCTGTACGTTACCTCGCATGGGATCGCGTTGATGGTAAGGAGCTTTTCATTCTTCAAAGGCTTCAATATACTGGAACCAACCCCTACTTTTCCTTTTTTTTTCTCCTTTTCTCCGGTTCCACCTTTGCAACCCTTGTTCGCTCCATTTTATCTTATAGTATGTAATCTTATACAAGTTATATACGATACTTTTTATAGGGTTTAACGACTGGGTTTATATTATCAGTAAAAAGAAGGAAGTTTAATACGCCTCTTATGTTTCTAAAGGTTTTGATAGTTTCTAGATTACGTAAAGGTATGCAATACTAATATATGATAGTAACTTAACGTAAAGGCGGATATATTTCCGACCAAATTGATACCGCTAGGTTATCAGCTACCTATCGCGTTAACGTCGCCGTAAGTTCAACTTTTAGGCGTCCAACCGCATTTTGGAGGCCCCTTCGCGCCATTGTCGAATCGGCGAAGAGTGGCACGCCGCAAGCCACGGTCGCAGCGTTATTAACACGTCAGAGCTATCTTATCAGCAGGGCCGAGGCCGATAACATCGATGATGACGATAATAATAATAGAGAAACGGGGTTTATTAAAAACAGACCTGTCCCTACTATTTACGTCGCTGTTCTTTCTACTTCTTTTACTATCAGATCCTCTTTTTTACTCGATCTCTCTCCGAGCCTTATCTAATTTTATCGATAAACTCGGGATTAACAGGTGATGGAATTAAAAGCCTTAATAGCAACCGTAATAAAATTGCTCAAAAGATAGGATTTTTAATCAGTAGTTATATGTATATTACGATAGAGGGCATAAAACGCGAATATTTCCTACGAGCTTAAAACGCTATTATTGTCTACGATCTAGAAAGTAAGTCTGTATAGACTGTATTTCAATTTCTCTCCGTTTTAAAAAAACTCTTTTCATATAAGTAAATGCTCAGAAATTCTTAAGGTTCTAAAGAACCATTCGTATATAGGTTTCTAAGAACTAGTTTGTTTTAAAGCTTTTTGTGGAAATGTAGGCAACGTTATTAAACTTTTAAAATGGCTGGCTAATATACCAAATGGACGCCCTTTTATTTTCTGTCGTATTGAATGGAATGTTCGTTCGTATTAATAAATTCAAAACATCTAAAGTAAGGTATAAAATCTTTATAACTACACTTTATTGTTCTAAGCTGATATGAAGAAAGTCGACATAACGGATGGAAAGGGGGGAAATGATTTATATATCGCAACTTATCAAATTCCGATCGAACGTTAATCGACTATGTAAATCTCTATCGTTGATATTAAAATGATCGTTTGGCGTATTATTAGACGTAGAACTCTTTCTCTATTACCTTGAAATGTAATTAGAATATATATTTGACTCCTTTAACAAAACCCGGATCGTTCTTGTAAAGGTAGATACAAGTCATAGAGTTGATATTAACAAGTTCATATGCAGCTTCGTTTACGTTAATACCGATATACAAAAGGCTTCTTTTTACCGTAAAGAGGTTTAGATACAACCTGATAACAATATATAAGCTATGAAACGTTTATTGGAATGAGAAAGAAAAGTCGTCTTTTTAGCCCCAAATTACAAAAATACTATTGTTGCATACCGTAATCTCTTTCAAAAAACATGGGTAACCGTTTTTAAACCCCACATCTCTCCTATAAAGTTTGTATAGAAAACTGATATAATGGGTTATATACCGTAAGACCTCTTGATAATAACATTATCGTTGCTAAAAACAACTTATTTGTATCTAATATATCTTTATTCGTTAAATATTCATTCGAATTCATCAGTTAATAACTTGATATTATTCCTGACGAGGTTAGAATATTAGGTTTCAAAATTTAATATGGTAACTTTTTGAATTGACTCATTTATAAGGTTTTCGAAAAACCTATAAGAAAACCGTAACAATAATAGTATAAGTCATAGTAAAGTAGATATCTTTCCCCTTATTACAATTCAACTTAATAAGCTTGAGTGATTTTACAACTTGTACGATGCAATCGTAATAAGTTATTAAAATCGAAAGGGACGTGAAAAGGCGTAATCGTTATGACGAAAAACCGAGAGAACTGTTTAAATGCGTATGTAAAATAGGTAGACCCACTAGTACCTAGTTTTAAAAACATGGGGTTCCATTAAGTAACTGTTAGTGACAAAGTATCAATCAATATTGAAATACGTTGAATGAAGAGTGACGTCGATAATTTGAAACAGAAAGCAAATTTTGAACGTTGCTATTCTCAAGTTGTTTCAATGGAAGGTAAGCCAACGGTTTTAAAGGCAATAATATTAAACAATGTTTTTTAAAATAAGGCTAGCGCACTTGCCGCGACGGCTAGGGGAATTATAGCGTGCTTTTCAAAGCCTTTCTACCTACAGCTGGTATACCAACTTTCGGCGTAATAAAGAAGCATAAATACGAAAGTAATAGCGATAAACGTTCGGAAAAGGTGCAATAAGAGCCTATATCTTATATGAGATAGTTTCATAAAATACTGTACAACTCTTGAAGCTCTCATCACGTATTTCCTGATATATACTCGCCCTTAGAAAGCTCGATTAAACTAAAACACTAACAAGTGTATGCTAAAAACTTTAATATTGAGAAAAGGTTTGAAATCCAATAAACCGACTCCACAACGAATAAAATGAATATATTATTTCGTTTCATAAAGTTGGTCGGATCCCATCGGTCAATAATATATAAAAGTTTAAATTTTTCGGAAGCGAAAACCAATTGATTATCAATTACCCACCAATTTACCTCCTGTAAGTTGTCTTCAAACCCTGCGACATTGATTTATAGTAAATATGACAGATACCTAAAACACCAAAACTTCGTTAGCGTATAGGAAAACAGGACCGAAATAAAACTTAACAGTGTCCAATATACAAATTAAATACAAAATCAGGAGAAAGTGGAAACCCTAAGAAGTATGGCAACAAAGGTTCGCAAACCCTATAATCTCTATTTAATATTAAATATTTACCACCATACTGGTCAAAAATCTTTTAATTGTGGTAAGTAAAATCCGATAAAACCCTAAATTTTCTATCTTTTGTAAGAGGCTATTATGAGGAAAGGCGTCGAAATCTTTTGGTAAATTTGGGGAAGGATTAAACTAAACTTATTGTTGGAATAATATTACATGCAGTGCAGTAGGTCAACTTTACTTCAATCTTTTGGTAAATTTCGGGGAAGGATTAAACTAACCTTATTGTTGGAATAATATCATATGCAGTGCAGTAGGTCAACTTTACTCACAGTAAAGTTGACTATACTAAACTGCAAGTTGAGTGTATTGCGTTGTGCAGGCTTACCGCATTGAGTGTAAGTCGAGTGCGGTACGCTGCACTTCACTCTAGGGCACGGGCCAAGCACTTGTGTAATAATCACACTAAATACCCGTGAGTATATAGAAGGTGTCAGAGGGTTTATGTTATCAAGAAGGTAGCAGAGGTGCTGAGTGAACAATATCGCAACCGTGCAAGTAATGATCAAAAGCCGTGAGGCTATTCAGATGTGTAGACTGAATACTTAGATTGACAACTGAAGAGATATGAAGGAAATACTATCTATGTGCTGATGACCGTGTCCTTATATATCCGTGCTTTCATACCGTCTTCAGTACTGGATCCCTTGGATCAGTGCTGAGCCCGCTGATCCTGGATCTCTTGGATCAGTACTGATCCCACTGATCCTAATCACGTGATTGGCTTAGTCATTTCCCTGTTGACAAAGGAGAGGTGTTCCCCGCCTGATGTGTTGGACTTCAAGCTCTAAGTGGCTCAGCTGCAAACTGGCTTGCTTCCTGACCCGCCATCATACTTGGGTCGTAACAACTTGGCCATACAAATTACAGTGCAGACCGGCTAGCGGTCTGCCAAACCTAGAACAATACATCCACCATCTGACCACACAATACTACTGTTACTTCGACCAATCGAATCGACAACGTTGCAACGTCTAAGGCCTACCAACACTTACCACTCATTAGGGTAGACTCGATATTGTAGGCAAGGAATGGTATGAAGTCTGCAACAAATTGTTTAAACATTCTCCCACCATATGAATATAAATTAGACCCCGAGTAATGAATGTTTAACATATCCTACATACCATAATACGCTTTAATCTTTTGGAACTCACCGAAATCAAAGCGATAAACTTTGAATAATAGGGTTGTAATAAATCCCAATTACCTGGTTTTAATATTATAAATACTTCCGATTATTTCCAAACTTATAGAAAATCCTAACTATAGATACTTATTATAAAATGGGTAAAAGAACCTTATTATGGATTCCCAACATGTATGAAATAGGCGGACTATTATATCGTTGGATTCGGCCGATATATTACAAATACTCACTTTATTACCACGAATTTCTTTATGAAAGATATTGAAACCCTAAAATCTTTTACACTCGTACCTAGCCAAATGGTTAATAAGGTTATCTAAGATACTCTGATCAACTCAAAATATACCAAGAAAATCCTTCTATAAAATTTAGGTGTGTTCGTAAATATAGAAAATAAGGTACTTCTTTACTTCAAATAAAGGGTCTCGGAACAGAAAGGGAGATTAATACCAGTTAATTATTCCATTAAACTCTACGAAATCAACGATACAATTGGATTTTATTCTTTATCAACCTGCGCCTATTCGTCATATTTTGGCAAAGAAGTTTTTACTTTCAATATATCCGACCCTATGTAACCGTACCACGTATGTTTTCGTTATAAAATAGAGAAACCGGTCAAATTTAGGTATCTAGTACACAACAACCTTAACATATATTACCAGGGGTTTGTCGACCGCGTATAGGATATTAGCCTAAAATCGGACAAAATTGTTTGCATATACGTATAATACTACTGCGTTCGTAATTTTAGACGCAGGTAGAAAAAACGCTATTCAAATAACAATTCAATGGCTAAACCTTGATAAACTAGTTTTCGAAATTATAATACTTTCGGTTAACACATATGGAACCTACGAGTTAAACGAGTCGTTTATAATGCTTTATAGTTTAAACTTCTGTAGAGATTAAGTTGAACCGTTATCATAGTCCCGCTAATATTACTAAAGTTAAGGTTAAAGACGTGATTGAAACAACGTGTTGAAACCTTCCCTTCCCCATTAAAAATCTATATTTCGCAAATGCCCAATTATGCAAGACTTTTTCTTTACGAACATTACTCAAGGTCGGTTTTTCTCGATAAAATACAAGCCTAAAATCCCCGATATTAGTACTCTAAAATCCTGACGCGTGATTGAAAATCATTTTTAATACTTCTTCAATGAATAAATTACAATATACGTTTACTATATATATTCTGTTATTATGTAATTATCAAAGGTATTATTCAAAATTCAGCTGAGGTTTTATTGTGGTAAAAGACTCTTTTACTAACGTAAAGGAAAACTTGGAGCCTAGTTGTAAAAAGCAACTCTTGTAAGACGTTTGATGTAGTGGTGGAATCACACTAATTTCGAACAGGTGAAAAAATATCGTTACTTAGGTACCATTATATCGAGTCTTAGCTGTTGTTCCTTGTATTATACCGAGATTTCTATACATTAATAATGTTGACATCCTCATATATCCAATTTATGTACGAGGTTTAATATACGATAAATTTTTTACTAATATTTACCTAAATAATCATGAACTTCATATTTGTTTCAGTGTCTAACCACATTGAGCTGTTTAATTGATATTTAGCATAAGTGTACTTAACATATTACGACTTTAATACTAATTAAGCACACATGAATAGAAAATTCCTAACTCGTTGGCTCGTTTCAATTCCATAGACTTGTTAAAACTTTAAAATTGATGAGAACGATAGAAAAGAACAGAAATTCGGATTCGCATATAAATATAACTAATCTTAACGTTGAAACAATATCGTTATATAAAGTTTTGACTGCCATAGCCAAAATTATTTACGTTCTGGTTCCATAAGCTTTCATAACTTTTAAGTTAACCTTTGAAAACTTGAAAAATTTCTTAGTCTACCATACATGGGTTATGCTTAATAACCGTTTCTATTTTATTTCGTAAGCGTTGGATTTTCCCCTTTAAGTGGAACTTTTTTTTGTATCTGAAACGTTAAAGTTTCCTATGGGTAGGACTGTATCTCTAACGTTAAAGCCTTATGTATCTATTATTTTTAAACGTTAATATTCTTTCATCTTACGTATGTAATATGTATAGGCGATGTAGTATTATGTAATAGGGTTGAAATGACGTACGGAGTCGTATAACTAAAGGACTCAAAAACGCAAACGAAAAAATCGGGTCGTATTACATCTTTATTCGCGAAATAGTAGCGTATGTTAACGTAATAAAGTTTAGTTTCTAGGCCTCTTTTCGCATAGAAGGTATTAAATTCTTTGGGTTTAATTGAGATTAAACTTTTAAATAAATGTTTTACTATTATCTACGTATTATAACAGGTTTTTCTAAGGATTTTAATTCGCTTTACCTGGCGTTCTAATAATTGGATGTATTTCTTTTCTTTTTATTTAAAAGTCGTAATAGATATTGTATTAGATTGTTGATTTGTATGGGTTCGGATTTTTTGGGCCGAAACCGCGTAATTAAGGTACAAGATCGAGCGTATATGACGTGTATTAATGTATTATTATAAATAATTATTATCCTGAAATTAAAATTAATATCGTTTATTTCTTATATTAAACTATTCGACATTATGAAACGGGCGAAAAAAATTGATAGGGTTGAAAAATAAAACAACTTAGATCATGAGGTACGTATAAACATTTTACCCGTATATAGATAAATAATTATAGATAGGAGTAATTGTAGCTTAAATCGTATTTTTTTTCTTTATTACTCTTAAAATTTCGTACGTTTTTTTTTTTTTTTTTTGAAAAGTGTGTAAATCATACGAAAAATCCCTTTTACCGCTTAAATATATAGCATTAGTGGAGTATAGAAAAAACACTTCCGAATAAGTAGAGGAGTATTGATACTTTTTTTTTTCGGAAAAGAGTTTATTTTTGATGAAAATATTGGAGTATGGAATATCAAATCACGTCCAAAATGTTTAACTAATTTAATAACGTATTGGTCTTTTTATATATATTTAATGAAGGAGTATCTGATGGATTTTTTTTTTCATGTTATGTTCAAACCTTTTAAAGATCTTGATAAAAACCTTAGATACGCATTTTCCGTTTCTTTTTAAGGAGTGGTACATTTTAAAAAGTGATATTTCAAGCGGTTACGGGCGAAGCTTTATAGTCCTTTTGCGGGTTACGGGGTGTTTTAAGTTGTTAAGAAGATGGGCGTTATTTTTTTAGCCTGTTACGGCGGCTTACGTATTTTTTCGAGTTGGTAGGGTAAAAAGTTTCATATCAATGTGCGATGTTTAGTTCGGAAATTAGCCACAGGTGTGAAGAATACTTTTTCATTTTATATGTTTTTATTGTCAGAAATAGGGCGGTTTGTTTAATAGGTTAAAGGGTATAACCTTGAAACAGAGAATTTACTAGGGAAGTAGTTGTGTGAAATGAGGATATAAGGTTGCGAGCTTACCTTCCAACATATGTAACTTAACATTAGCCTATGTAAAACTATACTAGCTATATAGTAGGCACTGCTTGGTGATAGTAGAATACCCATAGAAAATCAACGTAAGATGGTTGGAGAGCTGGTAAGTTTGTTGGGAAGGTTGGTATCATAAAGTAGTTTAAGACGATATGGGAAGGCGTGCGAGGGGTTTTTCGGGATTAGTCGGTTAGCCTAAGTAGAAAGGGAGGCAGAGGCCTAGTTAATTGCTTTAGGCATTCGCGCACAATATTATTGATAATATACTCCGCGATATGTAACGTTAAAACTCGTTACTTAATAAAGTTTTGTTTGTCTATCTACGGGAACAACAAAAATATTAATGGTGTATTTATAAGCCCGATATATGAACTTTCAAACTTTTAGGTCGCGTTTCTATATATTAAGGGCCTTGTGAAGGGTTTTGACACTGAAATGTTGGGATCAGTGTGCAGTTACGTTCTTCTCCACCAGGGGTAATCCAGTTGCCTAGCGTTTTTGCTAAGGCTATTATTCTTTTTTCAAGTGTTAGACATCCTATGCAGGTACACCGAGGGCGCACGAAGTCGCCTTGGTCCCTTCTAGCGTTAGCCATAGCTTTAGCCATTAAAGAGTTTCTTGACGATGTCAAAGAATTGTATATAGTTTTAGTGGTAGCACCAATAATTGTGGGAACTACTTATGAATGTGTTGGGAAGGATACAAACCTGTTTTATAACAGAGCCAACAATTATAGTGCTTCATTATAAAGAACTATTATCGCCACCCGCTCTTTAAATCCCTCTAGCCCTTTAGTTTTTATAATCAAGTTACCATCTTTTCGTTTTCTTTGCTTGAAAACAAGCTTCAGCTTCCTGGTCATTTCTGGCAACTAAACTATAAATCCGTAAGCTCTTTTGAAAACTGGACTAAAGAATGATCGAAATACCTGCAAAGTTAAAACAAAGTAAAATCTACAAGCTATTAACGCTACAAAGTAAACTAATGGAGAAGCAAAAACTAAAGCCACCGATACTTTAGATAATCCTGATGAGAAATAATTTAAATTAGTTATTCGTTTCTTTGATAGAACAGCAGTAAATTGCAGTAAAGTTAAGTCAACTATACCGACACTTGGTTGATTGTAAAACTGCAAATTGACTGTAGTTTGTAGGATTGACTGCATTGACTGCAAGTCAAGTACAGGAGGTGCCCACTTCAGGTAAGGGCACGGGCCAAGCAATTGGTCGTACAAATTGGTGTGCAGACCAGCTAGCGGTCTGCTAAGCTTAGAAGTAACCACATCACCACTTGGAATGCAATACACCAGTTACTTCGACCACGATTCAAATCGACTACGTTGCAACAATAAAGGCCTACCAACAGACATCAAAATATTGAACTTAAGAATTACGCCTTCAAACACTTGAAATAATATAAAACCCAGGGGCTACAATTCGAAAAGAATTATCTTTTTGTTGGTAGGCCTTAGACGTTGCAACGTTGTCGATTCGAATGGTCTTCTTCGAAGTAACAGTAGTATTGTAATAGTCAAGTGGTGGATGTGTTGTTCTAGGTTTGGCAGACCGCTAGCCGGTCTGCACTGTAATTTGTATGGCCAAGTGCTTGGCCCGTGCCCTAGAGTGAATCGGGCACTCCACAATCAACAGACTTGCAGTCAGTAGGGTCAACTTTACTGTAAGTAAAGTTGACTGGCTGCACTGCAATTGACCTGCTAAAATTACGGCCAATATTGTTCCAACACTTTTAGTAATACCATATTAAAACAACAACAATTTTACTCGAAATGATAATAAAAACAGATTTCAAATCAACGGCTTGTACGATTCCAACCAAAAAGAAAACAAACTCACAAGAGAGTCAACTTACAAATATACAATCCAAAATGTTAAGAATACGGTCAATTGGGTTTCTACGCAAAGATCCAAAATATGCTTCTCTTCTATAAACGATAAATTTATAACTGTCGTTAGAGTCACTCAAAACAACCTTTGAAAAAGAAATATTTTTACGAAACTCCGTCTTACGATTATCATCACAATTTTCTATAATAATAAAGGTGTCATCAAGCTATCTAAAACCCCTTATTATTACCAACACACACAGCATATTCCTAACAAGAGACACATTACCAAGGATAAAGTGAAACGTGGTGCAATTCAAATCAAATGGTTTCGTACAACAAGCAATTGACTAACGGCTTAAAAAAACGATTACGCAAGGCAAAACACAATGTAATACAGAAACTCGTACTGGTTAAATGCAACAAAGTTGGCAATTAATAGTTTATATACTACAATACTTCAAATCACTTTATAGTATTACATCTATGGTAAGGTAAGGTAATTATTACTGCAACTTTTAACTTTAAAAGTATTTTAAAAAAGTCTAATACTAGAGGTCATCGGTTCAAATCGAACTTTACATGTCTTCTTGCTTTTTACATCTATTCCATCCTACAACTCTACACTACGCATTTTTCACCTTACACTATAACCTTTTATTTTATTATTCTTCTTTTTTCTTCATCATCAAAACTACTCAGTCAATACATCTTAGGGGGTATGTTGACATACAACAAATTCAATCTATACACAAGACTCAACACCAAAAATGAGGATTACTCCGGAAAAGAGGATTTCCACCAGAGAACTAAAAGGTCGCATTCTCCAAGGTATAGGGGCATCGAGATGAGGACTACAGCTAGTTTCAGCTGTTGGTACTACGAGTACTTACTAATACAAGGTCTCGATCGTGATGATCGAGATCCATGAGGATTCTCTTGATTATATATCAAAAGATTCTCCAGGTAGATTCTAGGTATTCCAGAATCTATGTGCCTATACAATGTCTTGTTGCACACTAACTTCAACAGATTCTTGTTCTACGAGGACCAGATCCACTCCTATGAAGCCCTCACATCAATCCAAGTTGTTGATCCCGGCCTTCTCATGATCCCACGTACGGTAGCAGGCTGGTAAGGAGACCAGGTTGGATGTTGTCCTGGGTGATGGGGAGTGACAGGCCGTTGATCGAGGGCCCTGGGGCCCCAGTCCCTCTTTTTTCTCTTTCGTCCTCATCAGCCTCTTCGGCAGCGGAGGCTCCCTATCACCCAACCGGGATCGAAAAGGGGTTCTCATCGGTCGCATGCCGACGATGAAAGCCAGCAACCGTGCTGCCGCTGACTCGATGGACCATCATCTGCTGCTTGGTGCCAAGAGCGCGCGTTTCGGGTCCGGTCATAGCACAAGGCCCCGCGCGCGCGCTTCCTTGGTAAAGTGGTGTCAAGCATACCGAGTGTTCATTGGTCATGTGCCCCTCGGTAGATGTTCTGTTGGGTCGCATCATGCACTGCACACAGGATGAGGCGATGTATCATGATCCATTGATTCGGTCGTAATGGATCGCGATGCACTCGATGCTGATTGCGTGCTTGCCAACAATCCAAGGCCATGGAGATTGAGGAGAGCTTCTCCTACTATAAAAGGCGGCCCTGGTATCGGTGCCTCTGCTTGTGTGGCTTTGATTGTCCGCGCACGCCCCATCGAACGGCATCGTGAAGCATCCCTCGGGAAACCTACCACGCTCGACACACCGTATCATCTGCCTTGTCCACTCGCACGAGCACCATGGGCGCCATCAACAAGGTGGTCATTGCCGGGGTACGTGCACAGTGCAGACGCCGTCTTCGCCAGCCCAGCCCACCACTAACACAGCCCCCCAGGCGACCGGAAACCTCGGCCCGGCCATCCTCGAGCAGCTCCTCGCGGCCGGCTTCGCGTCCGTCACGGTGCTGACCCGCCCGGGCGGCTCGCACACCTTCCCGGCGGGGGCCGCCGTCGTGGAAGTCGACTACGGCTCCGAGGACGCGCTCGCGGCGGCGCTCGCGGGCCAGGACGCCGTGGTGGCGGCGCTGGCGGACGCGGCGCAGGCGGCGCAGCGGCGCCTGGTGGCGGCGGCGGCGCGCGCGGGCGTGCGGCGCTTCCTGCCGGCCGAGTTCGGCTGCAACACGCTGCACGCGCGCACGGCGGCGCTGCCCATCTTCGCGCACGGCAAGGTGGCCGTGCGCGGGCTGCTCGAGGCCGCGGCGGCGGCGGGCCGCCTGAGCTACACGCTCGTCGTCACGGGCCCGTTCCTGGACTGGGGCCTGCAGGCCGGCCTCCTGCTGGGCGCGCGCGCGCGCACGGCCACGCTGTTCGACGGCGGCGAGCGCGCGTTCAGCGCCACGACCCTGGCGGACGTCGGCAGGGCTGTGGTGGGCGTGCTGCGCCACCCGGACGAGACGAAGAACCGGGCCGTGTACGTCCAGAGCGCGGCGCCCACGCTGAAGGAGCTGGCTGCGGCGGCGAAGAAGGCGAGTGGCGAGCCGGAGGCGTGGACGGAGACGGTGGTCAAGGTGGACGATGTGCTGGCCGAGGCATACGCAGAGCTGAAGAAGGAGAATCCGAACCCAGCCGTCTATGCGGTCCACTTCCTCCATGCTGCCATTTTCGGTGATGGGTACGGGTCGTATTTTGACAAGCTGGATAACGACTTGCTCGGTGTGAAGCAGCTCTCTCCCGCAGAGCTTGAGGCTTTGGTGGCTCGGTATGTTTGAGTCCAAAAGCCAAGGCTATCCATCCATCTCTACAGCATTTGTACCTCGGGAATCCAGTACAGTTACTCGATCAACATGGGAGCTACGTGATCATGTGACCAGTGATGGTCCTGGCCTGGCGTACTGATTCCATAGACCATCATGATGGGTTGGTGCCTTCGAAGGATCGACTTGACCATAAGTAGCCGAAGGGGGTAGACTCCCCCCCGGAGAAGTGGCCGAAGACCGTTGGCAGTTGCGTTCCAGCCTGGTGAGGAGAGGAGCTGCTGTGATCATGTGAGAATACGAGGGTCTGTGCAAGAACGAGGGAGCCTCTCCTATGTGCTATATAGCGTCACCTTGAGGCCTGCCTAGCCAGTTTTCCAAGCTGAGAACCAACGAATTTCACAGGCCCTTCACTCCTCTATACCACCACTCCGTGGCCTCGGGTATGGATAAGACAAGTCACGTATGGCCTTCACCTAGGCACCAGGTGACTTGAGCCACTATCTTACCTAGCGATCTGGCAGAGCATTTGTGGCTGGAAGCCCGTGTCGCCCAAGTCAACCACAACAACACCATCCCAGCAACAGCGCTTGGACTTGCTGAGCACGACCTTTTTCAACCGAGATTATATCGTGGTGTACCCGAATGCGGTCGCGGTGCGTCAGGACAGACCAGCCTTTCCCCCTCTCACACGCTCCCGTTCTCGACCGTTCACTGACCTTCATCAGCCCACCCAATTTTGGCATGGCGTTCCTGGGGGTCCACCTTGCAGCAGACACAATGGAAGGTTATCATGAAGAATGACAGTGAGACGGCCGTGTTTGGAGGGCGGGAAGATGAAGATGAAGTGGGAGGCTCAGTGATAGTTCATAAAACACGGCCAAGAGACAACATACCCGTTCCTGTGGGCAAGGGACATCGTCCAATCTTTGCCCAAGTCTCATACACCGAGCGTCGGAGCATCAACTCGGATCAGTAGCATGATGGTGCATGCAGAATGTGGTACCAGCGCTTCATCCGCGCCTATAACGAATCACACGGAGGCACTGAAGTCTGGAACGCCAAGGCACATAGCCCACATCGTCCCGGAACGGACATCACTGGCTATGCCAGCTTCATGACATGATAAAGAGGAGTGGCTGTCTTACTTCGTGTTCTTCGTATCTGTTTCCCTTTTCTTTCCTCGGTGACAGTGTTTGGGACCGGATCCCTTCACCCTCGAGCTGTTGATTTCAAACTACTGTATTTTTTATCATTCCTTCTTTTGTGATTTGTCAGTGCTACGAGGATGCGGACCATTCGCTTCTCGGTCGCGATGGCCCTTGTGGCTTTCCTCGGGCTCCTACTCGACTCTGCATCTGCAGTTCCTCAAAATCGAGCGACAGCGAAGAAGCTCACAGCGCAACAGCAAGCAGCCGCCAAACATCCTCAGGGCATCACAACGGCAACGGATGGATCGACGATTCTGGACACCAATGTCACCGTCAAGTAGGAAAGCCACCCGCCTCGTCCCAAGGGAACAGAGACGCTGACCATGAGGAATACAGCGGCCTGAACCTGCGCTTCTACATCAGCGCTCCAGCCGACCAGTTCACGACAGCCAGCAGCGTCCCGGGCGGACAGCAAGCCCCCGGCGCCCCGGGCCGCCTCGGCATCAACCTCCTGCTGCACGGCGACGGCGCCGTCTCCTACTTCGACCGGCCCAACCAGGCCGTGCAGGGCGGCCTCATGGGCGTCGGCGTGCTCGCGCCCTCCGAGTCGCTGCTCTGGGGCGTCAGCAGGGGCGGCCCGACCGGCCTCAGCCGCCCCGACGGCGCCGCGCACATGCAGGCGCTGCACGACCTGGTGCAGACGGTGCTGCCGCAGCTCGTGGCCTTCAACGCGGCCGACGTCCTGTTCAGCGGCGTCTCGGGCGGCTCGCTCGTGCTGTCCGGCTTCTTCGTGCCCGCGCACGGCGCCAGCTACCTCGGCGGCGGCGGCCGCGGCGGCGGCGTCCTGCTCATGTGCGGCGCCCTCGCGCCGCAGGTCGCCGTCGTCGACGCCGCCCGCGTCTTCACCGGCACCCGCATCCACTACCAGTCGTCGCAGAACGAGCTGCCCGACCTGCAGCGGTCGATCCCGCAGGCCGTGGCCGCGTACCTGAAGCTCGCCCAGGCGGCGGGGCTCGACGACGCCGCCATCGGCAGGCTGCAGACGGCCGACAACACGCCCCTGGGGGGCCACTGCGAGTTTGACGGCAAGGACTTCCAGACTGGTGTGCAGCTGATCGAGAGCAACTTTCAGAACATCATGCAGGGTGGCGATGGGAAAATACAGCAGATTCCGACCGACACGGTCTTGAAGTCTGTCGTGGGTAATACTTTGAAGTATGGAGGAAAGGGAAAGAAGTAAAAGTAATCCATAGCTCAACACAGTAGCTGGTCTAAAAGTGAGCAACGTAGCGTGGCTTCCTTCAGCTGATTTGCTCCAGCACATCGTCAGCAAGGTCGCCGTATAGACTAGGCAGCCGGGTTCAACTCTGGGTATATTTTGGTATTTGTATGTACGAAATCGTTTACACTCATCCTTGATAATGCAATTGTTGTTATTAATTTGTTTTATTTTCGTTTGAGTTATTCCTTATCTACAATTTACTTCATTACTCTACATGTGTTGTAACTATAGCGTGTATAGTGTAATAAACTATATTATCAACTGCTTAAATATACAATATAAACAATTACGGGTATTGGAAAAGATTCAGCTATTAAATAATCATTCTTAATGTATTGTTACTTATCATACCGATATTAAATCCTATGATTATACCGTAAACTTTAAATGATAATACGTTTTATATTGAGGGTTTCCACTGAAGAAATATCAGGTATGCAATATTAGCAATCATGGTAAATTACCTATTAAACCTATTTTCATTCATAAATGTCAAAATGAACCCGAGTGGAAAAGTAAGGTCGACATTATTTTTAAAAAGCAGTTTGTAAAAATAAAATTACTTTGTTATTGGTAAATTAAACAATGATGTATTAATACTTTAATCAGAATTATTGATTGAGTATTATAGAAGTTAATTAAACATATTATTTCTTATATCATTTCATTTTTTTTGCCCAAAATTGATTCGTTGTAGAATATTTTGAATTGACATATTGTAACGATATAAATTGTTCGAGCTTCTTATTTAAAGTATCATTTTAACCTTACATTGTCTCACTTATTAATTTTTATCTGGTTAATGGTTTTCCCCTTTTAACGTACGTTAAAGTACGTATTACAGTTATTTTTGATACTATAAATGCGAATTGACAATCCTGTTGATAAGCTTTGCCTGGTAGGTCTTTAGATATTATAATGTTGTCGATTCGAATCATGGTCAATTAATAGTAGTATTGCATAATCGAGTCGTGGATGTATTGTTTTAGGTTTGGCATACCGCTAATTGGTTTGCATATTAATTTGTATGATCAATTTCTTAGACCATACCCTAATCTAAATTAGGTACATACTATATGTAAATTTACAATCAGTATAGTTAACCTACAAAACAAGACACTAGACTTGTAGTTAGTACAGTCAACTTATTTAATGATATAGTTAACTGACTGTGCTGTAGTTACTACTATTTCAATAATGTCGGCTTTTTGTTTTATATACGTACGTTAATAGAATGATCACTTATTCTTGGTAGCTTTTAAAGTGCCTCTGCATTAACCGGTAAGCCCCCTGTTATTTCCGCACCCAAATTAACTTTGATTACCTCTTTTTGCCCTACAGTTCTTAATTACGATTTGATCAATTACTACATGCACGTTTTTCGCTATAAACTTATACAGACCTCCAACTTAACTGTACTAGTCAATATTGCCGGCTTTTATTCCCTGCCAATCTTCTAATTTACCAGGGTACTTATTGGAATATCATTTAATTTCAGTACATTTAAGTCAACTATACTTATACTTAGTTGATTGTACTACCTGCAAATTGACTGCAGTTTGTGGAATTGACTGCAAGTATAATGCAGTAGGTGCCTACTTCAATGTGGGGTACAGGCCAAAGCAGTTGGCCATACAAATTAGTATGCAAACCGGCTAGCGGTCTGCCAAACTTAGAAGTAACGCAATCACCACTTTTAATACAACAATAGTTACTTCAACTACGGAGATTGGAATCGACTACGTTACAACGATAAAGGCTTACCAACACTAATCAGTACTTATTTTGTTAAGCATAAATGAATTGGATGGGAAAAGAAGCTATTTTTTGGTTGTTATGTTTTGTTTAGACAAGGTAGAAGAAAAGTTTTTGCGATAGGCCCCTACAATAATGTATCAGTTTTTGTGTTTGTTAAAGTGCAGCGTCGTCATTATTATTCGAAAACATTAAAAAATCTTCACGGAACCAGTCTTGGAAGAAAAGCGTTGAGATTAACCGCTTAAAAGACTCAAAAATCTTCAAGTCATTAAGTTGATAAATAGCTAGGTTAATAATATTAACCGTCTCAAAGTCTCAAAGATCTTCAAGTTGTTAAGTTAGCATACGACCAAGTCAATACTATTACGAATACTATTATTAAAGTTCGGCTACTATTATTACGGATACTACTACTTCAAATCGGAAAAACAACTAAGTCTTACAACTCTTCAACTACAAATAACAACTTTGATAGCAAATAACCCATGGCCCAACTTCCCTTTGAACAACTTATTTTCTCTTATACTTTTTAAATATTTGTTATTATCGCTTTGGAATACGTTTTGATTGATACCGTCACTAACCACAGAAGGAAAAAATTAACCATGGCTTACGGTATTATATTCACAAAGTACTACGATAAAAATAAAATTGTTTATGAACGCCGACAAAATTTACACCTTTAAACACGTTATCAATTTAATATACCGCTATATACTCGACTA
The DNA here is from genome assembly GCA_038502455.1 of Anisogramma anomala. NCBI lineage: Eukaryota > Fungi > Ascomycota > Sordariomycetes > Diaporthales > Gnomoniaceae > Anisogramma > Anisogramma anomala. The sequence continues at coordinate 298,213 of JASMMZ010000020.1, read as the reverse complement.
AAACCTTACTGAAACCGTTGAAAAGCTTCAAATACTTGAGGACTTTTAAAAACGGTATAGAAACTAGACATTACATATGTAGAAAAATATGTATAAGCAAATGAAAATTAAAATAAAGAATAAGTTATTTAACCAAGGAGTTAATTTCCCTAAAAAAAGGGAAAGTTAGAAATTTGGTAAACGTACTTTATCAATAGGCAAAAGATAAAGACCCTTAATAGATCAAAGCTAAGGGCAAAGGTAAAGTTGGTAAGAGTGTTCCTTAATACCTTCACATATGTTTGTAAAGTTTTGCCTTGGCATAGATTAGTTTTTCAAACCTTATTATCAAAAATCCTGAACATGTTAGTATTATTGATTAAAAATATCAATTAACCCAAGTGTAAAAAATCTTCAAATCCAATAGTTAATTAATTAGAAACCTTAGAGAACACTTTAACATTAAGAGAATTATTACCAAATCTCGGACCAAAATTTTTAAGTTCCTTACCTCTCAACTCTTCAATACGTTGAATTTAAAAAAAAAATAGAAAAAGCGGATTTACGCTTAATCTAATTGTAAATACAACCACTAACATATTCACTTTAAATTTTACCAAAAAGTGATTATCTGGCCTATTAATACATTTACCAATACATTTCTCAATACTAGTTGAAAGATACAAAAGATCTTTGCAACTAATACATTATTCTTCTCCTTTGAGATACCCCCATAATAAATACGGATTACATGGTAATTATAAATTTTGTTAAGATTTAGAGATAAAAGAAAAAGAATAACTGAAAGCTATACAACTTCTTTGATAACATGTTACGCCGGGTCTTTGATATTTACCTCCAAATAAAAATTAAATAGCTAGGTTTTCACTCGCTATTTTTTAATATTCTTACCAGCCAAACCAATTATTATTACCTTTTGTATTGAAAGAATTTCTCGTCGTTTCGAAAAGTTTACAACGGTTATAAAGGTTACTTTAAATGATATATCAATTTCACACAATAGCATATAAACTAGAATATAATTAAGTGGTTTTGTATATTAGATAATGAGGGAAAGTTGAAAGGCAAAAACGGCTTTTTTAATCGGATATTTCAGAACCTAATACTTTGCTAACAAATCATAAAGAATGTAGACACTAGCGAAAACACACTACGCTAGCAAATCCGCTAAGCTACTATAGGATATAAAAGGTTTGAATACATATTACAATATCTAGAAACTACGTATAAAAGATTATTTAACCAATTAAAGTCCTTATTTACAACCGTAATGGCACGGGTGCTAAGCTCAACTAATATATACCCCTAAACTTACAAATTTAGCTACGACGATAAAAACCCCTTCTATACCTACTATATCAACCGTGGATACAATCTATCCAGGAAATACACTTTAAAAAAAATACCTGGAAATATAACTACCAAGCAGCGTAAGGAACCGAATATTCTTTTTCATTAAAATCATTAAATTAGCTCTGCAAGTTCTATTGGAACACCAGAGGATGTTATATATACAGTAAAAATAATTGCTAGTTAACTCATTATACTATCACCGAATGCAAATCGAAATAGTTAATATATATTTGTAATCTCTCTACGCCTTAAATTAAGGATATATGAAAAATTTACAATTTTCAAAGATAAACAAACTTTAAATTAAAGAAAATAAATTTAAAACTATCAGTTAACACAAAAATACTAACATTTGTCCGAAAATAATGCAATGATGAGTTGCCTACGCTTATTTACACCGATTAATAAGGAAAACCCCGTATTATCGTCATAATAATGGAAATCCTGACCTTATACACTTGTTTATCATCCGCTATTATTATGTAAAGCAAGTTCTTTAGCGTATTATACCAAATAATAGGGCAATACGGTACTTAATAAAGAGTTATTCGTAATACATTGCGTTACGAAAAGAAAAAACTGATACTATTACGAAATTTGACTACAAAGATGCTGTTAAGGCTAAAATTGGGTTTAACCCTAGAAAAGAATCTTTTTCGTTAGGATAAATAACTTTTACTATAATCGTTTGAGTTATTATTGTCTACATTTTGAAAACCTCTATCGCCTTTCTTCTTTATCTTTAAGATATAAAGAATCTCAGCGGCAACGTTGATATTTAATCTAACGAACTAGTAAAGATTAAAAGCGGCTAGCGGTTTCTACATAGTTTAAAATGGGAACAAATTTGGTTTTACCCTCAAGGGCTAAAAGCAGTAGTATTGAGCCTAACGAAATTAGAACGTTATTAATTATACAATTATTTAACTATCTGACTATCGACAGGATCTATATTTTTTGAAGATAGCTAATTATCAAGATATAAACTTATTAGCGTAAAAAATAATGAAGAAGCTTTACTATCACTGCTACACATACTTGCGGACCCATTGGAAATTTAAATTTCAACTTTAACGCTTTTACAAACGTATTCTACTTATATAATAAGCAACTAATTTATTTTATTAACTTTACCATGGTAGCGTTTTGACGCTAAGATCCTGAAAACTAATACAACAAAAGAAATATAAAATATATTACTTACTTCGTAAATTAATACGTATCTGTAACCTCTAAACATATTCATTTATGATACCGATATAAATTTTCTTATAATGAAGTTTCAAGTCGAGAATAATTTAATAGCGATTTCATTTAAATAAGTTTCTATTAAGGGTTACTGATTTATTAGTAAAGTCGAAGAAACTTACCTCCTTTGGCAAAAGACCTATGAAATTTTTACCCTAAAGATTAAAGTTTTTAAAAACCAGGAAACACGGCGTTGCATAACTGTAAAAAGCCTTAACTATTGGTAGGGCTTTAGATCGTTGCAACGTTGTTGATTCAAATCGTAGTCGAAGTAACAGTAGTATTGCATTGGTCAAGTGGTGAAAGTATTGTTCTAGGCTTGGCAGCCTGCTAGCGGGTCTGCATTGTAATTTGTATGGCCAATTGCTTGGTCCGTGCCCTAATGTGAAGTGTAGCATACTGCACTCGACTTATACCTAATACGGTAAGTCTATAAACAATACACTTAACTTGCAGTTTAGTCAACTTTACTATAAGTAAAGTTAACTTACTGCACTACATGTAGTACTATTCCAACACTGGCGTCTTTTATGTTTATGCGTACACGCCAGTATTATTAACCCATCTTTTCCAGTTACCACTAAATTGCCTCCTCGTCAACTGGTTAAATCCCTATTAATTCCAATTGACTTTCATACTAAAATACACGCAAATTACCCCTATTTAACCTTAATTGCTCCGTCGCTCCGAGATCCGAGTTCATCAACTCCTACAAAACATTTTTCCATTACAGGCCTTTGCAGGCCTCTATTTTAACCGTACCAATCAAAAAGCTCACCATCGAAGCCTTTACTTCCTTAGTAGTCTTTAAGTTTGCCGCCACATCCCTAACCACCATTACGTAATTTGGGCTTTCCGGGCGGCCTATTAACGTAACCTTCGATACGTATAGTTAGCTTATTATTATTTACAACCCTTTCTAGAGTCTACTTTGGTACTGCCTTTTCTATAAAATCTACGGGATTATCATTGCCATTGATTTACCGGGATTCCTTAATCTCTATACCTTTGTAAGCTTCACGGAATACCATTAAATTGATTATTAAGAGTTTTTCGCTGGTATTTCCGAGCTTTAAAAGGTATTCGAAAAAGCTCTTAAAGTCTATACAAAGTATCACTAGGATAGGAGAAATTTTCAGCCGCCTGATAATAAGGTAAAAGATTTCCTACAATAACATATCTACGCTAAAGCCTTACATTATACCGTTAATCTTCGAAACTAATACGTTTAATGTAATTCTATAATATTTAACAGAGGTTTAGTAAATTAAACTACCAATAATACCAAATTCATCTTTCTGCTTATCTTCGTTAACTAGGGTAATTAGAAAGCCAATCTATAAAGACAAATCCGTTTTATTTATAAAAGACCCCTTTATGAAAATGATTCACTTCGCTTTCGATAAGTCGATTGAAACTATATTAATACTACGATTCAAGTTTCGCATTTGCCATTCGATCCTTTTGTTTAGCCGGTTAAAGTCTTTATTAATCGGATCCCATACTTATACCGTAATAAAGAGTTTCTAAAAAGCCTCCGATTTAGATAGTGTAATAATATAACTACCTCGAATACGCTATTTCAAATACCGTTAAGCTTTAGATATATTTGTCTTGTTAATGGTAGCTAAAACAATGCTTTAGCTTTTTAAAAAAAGTTAAAGCCGGTATTAATACCAAGTATACGGATTAACAATATTTCAAATTAAATTCACTTTCCTCAGTAAACGTTGTTACTAGCTTATAATTCAAAGCTTAAAGTCTTGAATCGCCTATTATTCTAGTATTACAAATTCAGCCTTTCCAACCAAAAAAATATCGTTAATTTATCTACATATTACACCAAAATTCCTTTTTTTACATTCTTTATAAAGACAAGGCTTGCGTTAAAAACTTTATCGTTAGCCGCGATTTAAATTAATATTAATGAGTTAAAAACCAAGAAACGCTTGCTTGAATTGATCTGTATAATAGCTTCATAAATTATACTATTGATTCTAAAGAATAAATAATACGGAGTTTCTATAGCAATTTTAATAGTACAATCCGCTATAGATCCGTGCTAATTACATATAGGCTTACGTTATATTACGGCTATTAAACAGAAATTTACCTTTACTTTTAACTAATAACCTTATTACCAAAGTAACCACTAAACATTAACTAATATCTTAAATCGTTATAGATTACGTAAATATCCAGTCCTTACCCTTATCTTCGTATCCTTAAGCGATTGGACGTAACTTTGTGTAAGGTCGCCCCGTAATCTTACCTTTAGACTTGTAAATAATTTTCGCTTTCAAAATCGTAACGTTTAGATTTCAATAGTTAAAATCGGGCTTCGGAACAAATTATATAACCCTTTGATTTAACAGGCCGTAAATTTTGACCTTGTTACTTTCCTTGAAAAGTTTACCGAATGTTTTAATAATTATTTACGCTTGAAGTTTAAATACCAAATTTTCGTTATCTTTTTTACCCTATTGAACTAAAAAGTATTATGAATACAACCCGATATATATTTCTCTTTTTTAACGTTCCTCTTTTTCGATGGTTGTCTACACCAACGGCATTTTATCGTCTTATCTATAATGGGTAAAGAAGGGGTGTATCAACTCGTTTGTTAAATTTAAGGGTTTTTATTGTTAATAGTCCTAATATAAAGCTTAAATTAAATAATTTGAAAAGATAAAGAACCTTTGATAATTTCAATAACTACTTTGTTGTTCGCGATACTTAATATCTTATACAGGCTCATTTATTTACATGGTTTCCACTATACAAGAACTTTATTTTATAAAGTTAAAATAAGTACGTTAATCATTATAGGACTGTTTATGCTATTAAAGGATTTATTAATCTGACGACGTGCCGATTTTTTTCACAACCCCCTTAAAGCTTTTTTATAAGCTATAACGAATGTTTAAATACATGTCGAGGATGGAGATTCACTTGTTAGGCATAGTTATGTTTTAAAATCTAATAACGTTAATATTCAACCGCTAGGGCCTATAATATAGTTTAAGCCTTTTATTACTATTTATAAACGTGCTTCATACTTCGTAAAGCTTTCAATTTCCATCCTAAAGATATTATACGTTCGGAAAAATAAGTTTTATTCCTTTGTAACCTTTCTAATACTTTAGGAGGTTTTTACAGGTACCTATTAATATTAAATACCTATTATCTTAATATTTTTTCGTAAAACTACGTCGCCGTAAAATTTATACCGGTATCGTAAACGACGACATTAGTTGGGCTAAATACGTATCAATTCATAATATGTTTAACTTTTCCCACGTATCATTTATTGAAAAGAACTTTAAAAACTTAGCTCCGTAAAAAAAGGTTACGGAATTAACAACGTAAAGGATTGGCTTATTATTTAATTGAAACACATCGAGGAAAATCTTGCCATTTGAATTCTTATCGTCTTTTAATGTAAACTTAAGTTTCTGGAGGGTTTAGGCATACGTTTAATAGTTGTGACAAAGTTTTCGATAACTTTCAAAGCAAAATATTTCACATTTTCATGCCATACGGATTTTTAGATTTTATGCAGCTTCTTAATAACTAGATAATTAAAGATCCAGTATAATTAACGTATTTTCGGCTCCTATAAGTGCAATATTATTACTTTCAGGCCTTCAAGATAAAACTATAGGTGCCTTCACTTAAAGGAAAGGGGAAATTATTAGCTGTTTTTAACCAATTCGTTTACGTTTACGTTAACGTTAACGTTAAAGGTTTTCATATCCTCTAAATTAAGTAGGAAAGGGGTAGAAGACCTAAAATATAGAACGTAATTATTTTTATAACATTTTAAATCACCGTTATCCCTAATAATAATTATTATTAGTTTAGGCTAAGGCCAACTTTAGCTTTACTAGTGTCGGAACAATTAATTTTAATACTATTGAAATAGTACTACATGCAGTGCAATAGGTCAACTTTACTTACAGTAAAGTTGACTGCACTGCAAGTTGAGTGTATCGTTTGTGGACTTACCGCATTGGGTATGAGTCGAGTATAGTAAGCTGCACTTTAAACTAGAGCATGGGCCAAGTAATTGGCCATAAAAATTACAGTATAGACCGGCTAGCGGTCTATCAAACCTAGAACAATACATCCACCACTTGACCAATGCAATACTACTGTTACTTCGACCACGATTCGAATCGACAACTTTGCAACGATCTAAAGACCTGCTAATACTAATCAGTGCTTATTGGTTTCAGCACAAATTAGCTAAGTAGAAGAAAATGCTACTTTCCGGTTACTTTTTACGGTTACAGCGGCTAAGGTAGAGAAAATATTTTTACGAAAAGCTTTTATTCTTTTTTATTTTATTTTATAACGGCAGGAGAACAGAGAAAACATTTTGGGTTATGTTAGTTCACAACAGCAATCTGGAAGTAGGCGACGGTATCTCTATTGAAAAACACTAAGAAATCTTTATTGGTCCTTTTTAAAGACGTTAAGATTAATTGTCGGAAATCTCAAAGTTTGGTAAGTTGGCAAACGGCTAAGTTAATACTATTACGGGTGTTACTACTATAAAAACGACTAGGTTTCCACGCTAAATAATCTATAACAATAGACGATCTTCAACCTTACTTTTTACCCCAAAACTTTGCCCCTACTTCATTTTTATCACTTCCCCTACACTAATTCAATCCTTAAGTTCACTACTCTGAGCGAAAATACTGAGAATCTCCAAGTCGCGTCGAGAAAGCTATGTTACGCAACTTCATGCTAAATTGCCAAGTCTTTACGCGACTTTACACTAAAATACTAAGTTCCTACATCTAAAGATTACCAAGTCCCTCGTCCTACACGCTTACCGAAGCCCTATACAGGCCAAAACCTTAAAATATCTACCGCAAACGTTTATTTTAAAGCTATTACCGACCCCGTTAAAAAGGAAGTAATTAAGGCGCTCGGAGTTGTTTTCACTAAACATTACAATTATGAGCTTTGGTGGAAAGACATTGATAAAGACTTAACCAAAGGCCACTTAGCTAACTTTATCGGCTATTACATCGTTTAGTAAGATAGCGGTAAAGAACTTGACCGCGGCGCCCATGCCTTTCGAAATTTTCGCTACATCTTTAACGACTGGATTATTGATATGTGGAAAAAGGTTTACAAAGGCATTAAGTTGAGATTAAAAGCTAAATTTGAACGCCGATGGATTTAAGTGCCAGAAAATAGCTTTACTAAGTTGGCGGAAACTCTTTTTGAATTAACACAATTTAAAAAATACCCCTAAAACCTACGGTCTAAAGAAAAAGATCTTGAAAAACTTTAATGCTATTGGTAGGCCTTAAACGTTGTAACGTTGTTGATTCGATTGGTCGAAGTAACAGTAGTATTGCAGTAGTCAAATAGTGGATGTATTATTCTAGGTTTGGCAGACTACTAGCCGGTTTGCACTGTAATTCGTATGGCCAATTACTTGGCCCGTGCCCTAAAGTGAAGTATAGCGTACTACACTCAACTTATACCTAATGCGGTAAGTCTCTACAAAGAAATACACTTGTAGTACAGTCAACTTTACTGTAGGTAAAGTTAACCTACTATACTACATGTAATACTATTTCAATACTAACATCTTTTTAGTTTGTGCGCGCATGCCAGTGTATCTAACTAATCTTTTTCGGTTACTGCTAAATTACTTCCTCGTTAACTGGCTAGACCCCTGTCAATTTCAGTAAACTCTCATATTGAATTACACCCAATTATATGCAAATTAACCCCCATTTAGCCTCTATTACTCCGTTGCCTCGAGGTCCGAATTTATCAACTCCCATAAAAAGTTCCTTCACCATAGGCCTTTGTAAGCCTTCACTTTAACCGTGCCACTCAAATAGATTGCCGTCATCAGTCTGGCAGTCTTTAAGTTTGTCGGTATACCCTTGTCCGCCGTCACGTAATCCGGGTCTTCCAGGGGGTTCATTAACGTAACCCTCGATTCGTATAGTTAGCTTATTATTATCTATAAACCTTTCTAAATCTTTAGTCGCTGATACTTTCGTTATTTCGTTAACGGAGTTATCTTAGCTATCGATCCATCGGAATTCCTTAATTTCTTTCCTTTCGTAGGCTTCGCAAAGTGTCATTACGTCGATTATCAAACGTTTTTTCCTGGTAGTCCCGGGTTTCGAAAGGCATTTAAAAAGGCTTTTCAAGTCGGTATAAGTTACTACTGGGATAGAAGGAATTTTTAGTTGCCTGGTAATAATTTTAAGAGTTTCCTACATTATTATATCCATGTTGAAGCCCGCTATTATGCTATAAACTTTTAAAGCTAACACGTTTGGTATAATTTTCTTATACTTAACAAAGGTCCAGTGAATCAGTTTTCTGGTAACGTTAAACTGGGTTTTTGTCTTTATTAACGAGGATTAACGATCTATTAAAGTTTAATTAAGTGTTTTCCGTTAACGTTGTTACCAGCTTGTAATTTTAGAATTCAAAGTTCTTAATTACTTGCTATTTTAGTGTTATAAATACAGCCGTTCCGACAAATTTGGTATCGTTAATTTACATACCTATTATACCGAAGTCTTTTTCTTACGTTATTGATAGGCACGGATCGTACGTTAAGGATTTTATCGCTAGCCGTTATTTAAAATACGACTAATAGGTTAAAAACCAGTAAACCCATACTTTAGCCAATTCATATAGTGGTTTAATACAATGCATTACCGTGCCTAAAAGGTAAATGGCACGTAGTTCCTATGTCAGTTCTAATAATACGATCCGTTGTAAATACGATATTAATTACGTATGGGTTCACGTTACATTACGACCATTAAGTGTAAACTTACCTTTAAACTTAATTAGTAAAATTGTTATTAAAGTAATTACCAAATGTTAATTATTATTTTAAATCGTTAGCGATTATATAAGTATCTAGTTTTTACCTTTATTACCGTATCGTTAAACGATTAGACGTGATTTTTCATACGATACCCCCGAGGTTTTTCCTTTAACTTCATACATAATCCTCAACTTAAAGATCGTGACATTCGGGTTTTGAAGATTAAAGTCAGTTTTCGGCACGAATTATATAACCCCTCGGGTTAGTAAGCCGTTAATCACGACCTAGTTACTTTCCTTAAAGGGCTTATTGAAGGACCTAATAATTCCCTACACTCGGAGTTTTACTGCTAGGTCTTTGTTATCCTTTTCTTTTCTACTTACCCAAACAGTATTATAAATCCACCCCAGTATATATTTCTCCCCTTTAAAGATTTTTTTTCTTCGAGAGTCGTTCATGTTGACGGCGTTTTATCGACTCGTCGATAACGGTTAAAGGAGATTTTTATTAACTTAGTCGTTTAACTTAAAAGATCTGAAAGTTTTTATTATTAGTGCCCCTAATATAAGGTTCAACTTAAGTAGTTTAAAAGTATATAAAACCGCTAATATTTTTAATAACTAATTTTAAGTTTGTAATACTCAATATTTTATGCGGGCTCTTTTATTTACTAGGCTCTTGCTACACGAGAACTTTACTTTACAACAGAAAATTGAGCACGTCGATTATTAATATGCCATGTCTGGTATTTAGGGCGTTATTAACCTGGGGGCGTGCTAATTTTCTTCGCGGTTCTTTTAAGACTTTATTATATACCGTACCAAGTTTTAAAGTATTCACCGAGGGTAGAAATTCATTCGTTAGGCGTAAGTACGCTTTAAAGATTAGGAGCATTAATATTAAGCCGTTAAGGCTTACAGTGTCGTTAAGGCCTTTTACTATTATTTATAAACGTGCCTCCGGATCCATAAAGCTTTCAATATCTAACATAAGGATATTATACATTCAATAAAGTAAGAAGTATACTCTTTTAACCTATTTAATGTTTTAATAAGCTTTTATAGGTACCTATTTGAATTAAATACCTATTATCTTAATATTATTTCAGAATTTTGCCGGTGTAAAATTAATACTTGTATTATAGACGACAACGTTGGGTGAACTTAGATACGTATCAATTTACAACATCCTTAACGTTTCCCACGTATCTTTTATCGAAAGGGATTTTCAAATTTATGTTTCGTAAAAAAAGGTTGCGGAGTTAACGATATGAAAAACATACTTGTTTTACAAGTAAAATACATTAATAAAAATACCGTAATTAAAAGTCTTATCCTCTTTTAGTGTAAACTAAAATTTCCGGGGAACTTAATTATACATTTAATAGTAGTAGTATAGACTTTAAATAGCTTTTAGGGCAAAGTATTCCATAAAGTTATGCCCTGTGGACTTTAAGATTTTTTATATCTTATTAACAATTAGGTAATTGAAACGACGTTATAGTTGAAGTATCTCTGGTTTTATTAGTTTTAACACTACTAATTAAGTATCTTGAAGATAAAGCAATAGGTGACACTATTTAACGGCGAATGAAAACCTTTAGCTGTTTTTAACCAACTCGTTTGCGTTAATGTCAACGTTAACGCAGAGAGTTTTTATATCCTTTAGGTAAAGTAGAAAAAAGGTAGAGGACTTAAATATATAAAACGTAATAGTTTTTATAATAGTTCAAAATACTATTATCCTTAATAACGATAAATGTTTACTTAAACCAAAGCTAACTTTAGCTTTACCAACGTCTCAAAGATTAATTTCAGTAGCTATAATACTTTCCGTTTGTAATATTTTATATTACGAATAGCCTTTTAATAAGTACCTTACTACCCCTATATCTGGTATGATACCTTAAAATGTTTGGTCCGCGTAACGATTGCGAAGGCTAAAGGTATATAATGGGTTAAGGGCTTAGCTAAGGCAAAAGTAAAGTTTTTTACTACCTAAACTATATAGGAAATCGTGGTCAGCTAGTTATTAGGCAGCACCGGAAGTAGTATCTTCGTGTTATTTAATTTTCTTAAAAGTATTGCCAACGACATCAACTGGCTTATCGCCTTTAGCGTTTGCGATTTGTTCCAGGTAATTTTAATTCGGAGTATTAAGGTATTGGGTATTATATACTTCTTTTCGGTTATTACGTTCGGTGGAGGGGTAACGAATTAACCAATAGTTAAGCTTACCATAGATTTAATATCCCTTACCATTATTACGACGATTGTATTTGTGGTTAACAAGTCCATCTGAATCTTATTAACGTTAACGTATTTATCACCTCCAGTTTAAGGTTAAGGTTAATAGGTCAAACCTTAGGCGTAATAGGAGCCCGTACTTACAGTTAACGTAATTAACTATCGTAAGGTCTTTTTTATTTACATTAATAAAGTTGCCGGCTTAAAAGTATATATTAAACAAGTTCAGTATACGCTTTATTACTATGTGAATCGAGGAGTGTAGCTGGCTAAAAAAGCCTTCATAGGTGGTATTTTGGCATTATAAGGCGTATTCAAATTCGCTAACGCTTGTCATTGCTGTCCGTATCTGCTCGCAAAGTATAGCTTCATTAATGTACGCTTTTCCTATTACTTTTTGGGTAAATTATTAGCTTATTAATTATTTAATTAAACGCATCCATTAGTGTTTCCTCTTCTTTCTTCTTCCCCATCATTATAGTCTATCTTGTGGTGGCTTAGTTTGTATAGTATTAAACTAAGTAAACGTCGTGTTCAAAGTGGCCTTTAATATTATCGTAGATTTCGCGAAAGGTGGTTATTTAAGTTAGGAAGGTTAAGTGATAGTTTTTAAAATACCCTATGAGGATTTCGGGAAAAAGTAAGTGAAAACTAAAAAGGGGAACCTTTATCCATTTTCAGATGTTGAAGAAGGGCATTATTTTAGTGTTGAGGAGGTTGTAAGGCCTTCCATTCTACTTCTCTATATTATCCCAAATATTGGCGAGGTCCATCATAAGTTTATAATTGATGTTAACCATTCTGACATGTTTTAGAGGAAGGTCGCGATAATCGTCCCAGTCGTAAGTGGTGTTTCATGATAGTTTAAACCTTGGAGCTTCTAATGTACAGTGCTGAAAGTAATTGCTAGTTGTTTGACCCAAGGGGTAAAGTCTTATGGTAGGGCCTGTAGTAGGCTCTCGTGTGTAGGCAAATCTGAATGGGGAATGTTCTTGAGGAGCTTGAAGGTTTTCCAGGTCGAGGTCGTCGGAAAGGTCTTTGTTTTCATCTTCAGCAAGGTCTTCGTCTTTAAGAATAACTTCGTCTTTGAAGCATCTTCGTCTTGGTTTTCTGGAGGGTCTTCTTCTTTAGGAGCTTGAGGGCATTACTTAAGCTGAGCTAGCCAGTCATGCCAGCTTTGCTGGAGCTAGATCGACAAGTTTTTGTGCCAGCCTTGTATTTCCCTGTGATGGCATGTAGACTCCTTGCTGTTTGAGCTCTTCTTTGACCCTTAACTTAATCCTTTTTGAACTGAAGTCCACATATCAATATTACAGTCGCCAAAAAGATCACGGAAGTTGCTGAAGGTGTGGTTAGGGCCTTTAGTATTGCTGTGTTCAACGATATAGTAGCCGATGAAGTTGGTGAAGTATTTTTCCGTTGATTCTTCGTTAATATCTAGCGCCTAAAGGTTTTCGTTGTAGAACTTGGTGAAGGTAGTTCCAAGGGCGTTAATTCCTTTCTTAATTTTGGGGGTAGGTGTCATCTTGAGGTTTAGGGCAATGTAGGGCTTGGTGGAGTATGTATGGCGAGGGACTTAGTGATCTGGGCGTGAAGTTGCGTGAGAACTTGGCGACTTGACGATTTGGCGTGAGGTCGCACGATGTGGCTTTCTTGGCACGACTTGGTGTTTTAGATCAAAGCAGTGAACTTGATGATCGAGGTGATTTAGGGAGTAAAAAGATTAAAGTGAGGGCAAAGGTTTCATGTAAAGGGTAAGGTCAAAAGTCGTTGTTGGTGGTGGAGGTCGAAGGTTATTGTTTTGGCGTAGGGACTTAGTCGTTTTTCTGTAGTAGTAGCACCCGTAGTAGTACTGACTTAGCCATTTGCCAACTTGCCGAACTTTGAAACTTTTAGCGGTTAATATCAATGCTCTTTAAGAAAGATTAATGAAGATTTCTTGGTGTTTTCAAAAGCGATACCGTCGTTAACTTCCATATTGCCGTTGTGAGAATAATATAACCCAAAAGTCTTCTCTATTTTCCTTCTTTTGTGAGACTAACACAGTACTAATAGAGGTCTTTAGCAAGAATCTTTCTTTTACCCTAGCCGCTGTAGCCGTAGAGCGTAACCAAAAAGTAGCTTCTTCTTTTACTTAACTTATTTATGCTTAACCTAATAAGTAGGAAAACACTGATTATTGTTGGTAAGCCTCAGACGTTGTAACGTTGTCTATTCGATTGGTCGAAGTAACAGTAGTATTGCATTAGTCAAATGGTAGATATATTGTTCTAGGTTTGGCAGACCACTAGCTGATTTGCACTGTAATTTGTATGACCAATTACTTGGCTCGTGCCCTAGAATGAAGTGCAGCGTACTGCACTCAATCTACACCTAATGTGGTAAGTCCCTACAAAGCAATACACTTGCAGTACAGTCAACTGTACTGTAAGTAAAGTTGACCTATTGCACTGCAAGTAATACGATTCCAACAAATGCCATTATACGCGATTTATAGGGCCTCCCTTTTATTTTTAGCTAAGTTAAGCCTTTTTACGCACCAACGATAACCTGTTGACCTGTTCAGCAGCTTAACACACTTATGTGATAGCACGGAGTACGCTTTTAGCGGAGGTACAGCGCATAAAGGAGAGGCTGCTAACGCGGCCAGAGGTATTAACGTCGGCGTTTTATAACAGTCAATTAAGCAAAATCGTCAAGTATCTCAGAGTTGCCATGTATCACTTCTCTCTTAGTATTTTATTTAGAACCGCCAAGCTCTTTAAGAACCTTTCCCCTTTAGGTTTGTTTACGCATAAAATCTCATTACAGGTTCTACTATAGGACTGTACCCCTCGCGCCAGGCGACTGTCAATTACCCTTGATACTTCGTCTCTAAAGCTTTAAAGTTTAAATTGCCAGGAAATAACATTTAAGCCTAGAATAACTATCGCGATCTTTCTTTAAGACCTGTTAAAATGGTTAATATTAATTATAAACTCCTTACGGACTTTGCCAAGATTTTAAACTACGTAAAGAAGTATAACGAAAAGCCCTATAATCTTTTTGATATTAAAAATGATACCCTTCCTAAATATCTATAAATAGATAAAGGTTCCCCTTTTAGGTTTTTACTTACTATTTCCCAGAATACGCATAGAGTACTTTAGGGATTACTACTTGACTTTCCTTATTAGAGCCACTACTTTCCGCAAGATTTATGACGGCATGAATGGCTATTTCAAGTACGATGTTTATTTCGTCTAATACCATATAGATTGGGTTATTACGCGATGGATTACAATAATGGTAAAGAAGAAAGAGGAGGAAACTCTAATGGATATCTTTAACTAGACGTTCGATAAGTTGATGTTATTCTAGAAAGTAATGGGGAAAGCGCACGTTAGCGAAGCTATACTTCGTGAGTAGGTACGGATAACGGTTACGAGTATTAGCGAGTTCAAATACATTTTATAATGCTTAAATGTTACTTACAAAAGCTTCTTAAGCCAATTACGTTTTTCGCTTACTACTGTAATAAGGTGTATATCAAATTCGTTTGGTACATACTCGCAATTTGGCAACTTCTCTAACGTAAATGAAAAAGACCTTACGATAGTTAATTACGTCGACCGTAAATATGGCTTCAGGTGCTTACAACGCATAAGGTTTGGCCGACTGGCCACAAATTAGAGGTAACAACTACGTTGGCACCAATAAGGCTAAGATTTAGGCGGGCATATTAACCGTAAGTACTAACGTCATAATAGTGGCAACAGATATTGGATTTGTAGCAAGTCTAACTATTGGTCAACTCTGCAACCCCCCCCTCGCCAAACGTTACAATAGGAAAGTAGTATATTACGCCTAATATGCCATTTCTTTTAAACAGGATTACTTAAATTAAATCTCAGACTTCGAGGCCGATGAGCTAATTGATAGAATTAACGCACCTAAGCAGATCAAATGGTATAAAGATACTGATTTTACCGTGGCTTATTAATTAGCCTACTACACCTTCCTATACCGTTTAGGTGGTAAAAATCCTTACCTTTATCCTAACCAAGCCTCTAATCCCTTATATACCTTTAACCTTCGCGATCATTACGCGGACTATATATTTTGAAGTATAATTTCAGATACAAGAGTAACAACATACTTAATAGAAGGCTATTTTTAGTACGTGGCATTGCAGAGAGAAAACACTATAGTTATATTGATTAATCGTTACGATGTTGTTAAAGCTAAAATTTACTTTGAAGTAGGCGAATAACTATTGTTATTGATAATAAAGGTAGTCCAAACTGTTCTAGGAGTAATTATGTTCTATATCCTCGATTGTTTTACCCTTTTCCTACTTTTTCTAAAGGATATGAAAACTCTCGGCGTCAATGTCGACATTAACTTAAACGAACTGGTTAAAAACGGCTTAAGGTTTCCCTTCGCCTTTAAGTAGGGATATTTGTGATTTTATTTTTAAAGCTCAGAAGCAGTAGTATTAAACCTAATGAAGCTCTAGATACGTTAATTACACCATCGCTTTAACTTCCTAGCTTTGAATAGTCTATATAAAGTTCTTGGATCCGTAAAGTATGAAGATGTAAACTATTTTTCCCTGAAAGCTATTAAAACAATTTACAATCATTGTCAAACACATATCTAAGCTTCCCGGATATTGAAATTTATATTAAAAGACGATGAAAACTTTAAATACGAGATTTTTGTTAATACGTTTTACTTAAATAATAAGCCTGGTTTTTACGTCGTTGACTTCATAATATCTTTTTACGGAGTTAAGTTTTTAAAGTCATTTTCGGCAAAAGATATATGGGGAACGTGAAGGATGTTGTGGATTAACACGTATCTGAGCCCAGCTGACGTTGTCCTTTACGATACCGGTACCAACTTTACGGCGGCAGAATTTTAAAAAGATTCCAAGATAATGGGTATTTAGTATAAATAGGTACCTGTAAAAGCCTACTAAAGTATTGGGAAGGTTTAAAAGGTATACTCCTTACTTCATCGAACGTATAATATCTTTATTTTAGAAATTGGAAGCTTTATGGATCCGGAGACACGCTTACAAATGGCAGTGAATGGCCTGAACTATATTATAGGCCTTGAGGTCTTAGTGCAAACGTTACTGGTTTTTGGAACGTACCTACGCATAACGAGTGGATCTCCACTCTCAGTAAGTACTTAGAAACGTGTTACGGCTTATAATAAAGCTTTAAGGGAGTTTCGAAAAGAATCAGCACGTTATCAGATTAATAAAACCCTTAATATTAGGAACGGCCTTATAATAATCGATGTACTTGATTTGCTGTTGTAAAGTGACGTTTTGGTATAGTGGGAGCCGGGTAAATGGGAGCACCTGTATAAGATATTGAATATGGATAATTCTGAAGTAGTTGTTAAAATTGTTAACAATTTTGTATATTTTTAAATCATTTAGGTTAAACCTTATATTAGAGCTACTAACGATAAAGACCCTTAAACCAAATGATCAAACTAATACGAACTTCCTCCACCCGTTATTGATAAGCCGATAAAACGCCGTCGGTACGGACGACCCCCGAAAAGTAGGAACGTTAAAGAAGAGGAATATACACCAGGTTATATTTACAATACTGCTTAGATGAGTAGGCAAAAGAAGGATAACGAAGACTTAGTATTAAAGCTTCGAGTATAAGTGATTATTGGAACCTCCGCCAAATTCTTTGAAGAAAGTAATAATATTGAAATTAACGGTTTACTAACTCGAAAGGTTGCATAATTCTACTGAAAACCGACTTTAACTTTTTAAACCTAAACGTTACAATCTTTAAGTCGAGGATTATTTACAAGGTCAAAGGTAAGACTACGGGACGGCCGTACGAATAGTTACGTTTAATCGATTAAGAATACGTCTATAAAGGGAAAAACTGGATTTTTACATAGTCGTTAACGTTTAAAAATATTAGTTAGCGTTTAGTAGTTGCTTTAAGAACAAGTTTTCTAACCAAAATTAAAGGTAAGTTGACGCTTAATGGCCATAATATAACGTAGGACTATAAGTAATGAGCAACGGATTTATAACGGATCGTATTACTAAAACTACTATAGGAACTCCATATTATTTACCCTTTAGGTACGGTAATAGTATGTATTAAACCACTATACTGATTGTCTAAAACAGGTGTTTATGAGATTTTGATTTATTAATCGTATTTTAAATCACGATTAGCGATGAAGTCTTTAACATACGACCCTCATTTGTTACTTACATAAAAGAGAGACTTCGGAGTGGTAGGTATACAAACTAACGATACCTTTTTCGTCGGAACGATTCGTTTTGTAATATTGGAGTAACAAGTGATTGAGGACTTTAAATTTTAGAACTGTAAGCTATTAAAGACTTTAACTAAAGGCAGCCAATTAAATTTTAACGGATCGTCAGTCCATATACTCAGTGTTAATACTGGTTTCAGCTTTCGCTTAAAAGGTTAAGGTATTTTTTCATTAATTAATAAGATTAATGTAATTAAAGATTAAAAGTAATTAAGGTATCGTATTCGAGGTAGTTATATTATCACCTTATATTAGGCGAAGGCCTTTTATAATCTTTCAATTACAGTACAGGTATAGAATCCGGTAAACGAAGACTTTAACCGGTTAAATAAAAGGTTCGAATAACAAATGTGAAACTTGGACCAAAGGATTAATATTTGTTTAATCTATTTATTGAAGGCCAAATTGATGATCTTTATGGACGGGTACTTTACAAATAACACCAACCTGTCTTTACAAATTAGTTTTTCTAATAACCTTCTTTAATGAAGACAAGAGGGAAAACCAGTTTAGTATTATCGGTAGCCTGATTTACTGGACCTTCGTTAAGTGTAAAGGATTACACGAAGCGTATTGGCTTCGGAGGTTCATGATATAATAACGGGCTTTAAAATAGGTATGGTATTATAGAAAACCCTTAACTTTATTACCAAGTAGTTAAAGATTCGTTCTATTCCGAAAATTATTTGTAATTACTAAAGAAGCTTTTTCAAATGCTTTTCAAAACTCGAAATCATTAGCGAAAAACGCCTAATAATCGACGTAATGATACTTAGTAAAGCCTATAAAAGGAGGGAAATTGAGGAATTCCAGTGGATTCATGGTAAAGACAACCCCACAAATTCCATAAAAAAGGCAACGTCAAATAAGGCCTTGGAAAGGTTTATGGATAACAATGGGCTGACCATACGCATCTAAAGTTACGTTAATAGGCCGTCTACCAAGCTCGAATTACGTAATAGCGGATATGAATGTATTAGTAGACTAGATGACTACTAGGGAATAAACGATACGGACATATTTAATTAGTACGGTTAAAGTAGAGGCCTTTAAAAGCCTGTAGTAGAATAACTTTTTGTAGGACTTAATAAATTCGGACTTCGAAGCGACGGAGCAATTAAGGTCAAAAGGGGTTGATTTATATGTAATTGTATATAATTCAGTATGAAAGTCAACTGGAATTGACAGGAATATGGCTATTTAACGAGGAGGAAATTAAGTGGTAACCGAAAAAGATTGGTCAGTTATACTAGCGTGCGTGTACAAACTTAAACGCCGCCAGTGTTGAAATAGTATTACATACAATTTAGTAGGTCAACTTTCCTTATAGTAAGGTTAACTATATTACAAGTAAAGTGTATTGTTTATGGACTTACCGCATTGAGTATAAGACAAATACAGTATGTTTCACTTCACACTGAGTACGGTCCAAGAAATTAGCCATATAAATTACAGTGCAGACCGGCTAACAGTCTGCCAAACCTAGAAAAATACATCCATCACTTGACCAATGCAATACTACTGTTACTTCGACCACGATTCGAATCGACAACGTTGCAACGATCCAAAGAACTTCCAACAAATAGATATAATATTTTCCCTTCGTAATACCACGTATTACAAATAACCTTTCATTCAATACCTTATTATCTCTATATCTGGTATAATACTTTAAAACGTATAATCCGCGTAACGATCGTAAAGCTTAAAGGTATATAAGGGGTTAAGGGGTTAATTGTGGTAAAGGTAGGGGTTTTTAATACCTAAAAGGTATAGAAAAGCACAGTCGGCTAGTTATTAAGCCGTATTGAGAATAGTATTTTCGTGTTACTAGATTTGTTTAAAGGTGTTAGCGTCGTTATTTAGCTTGTCGCCCTCGAACTTTAATATTTGATTTAAGTAATCCTATTTAAAAACAGTAGGGTATTAAGCGTGATATATTGTCTTTAAATTATTACGCTTAACGGAGGGGTGTTGAGTTGACTAGTAGCTAAACTTTCTATAAATTTAATATATTTTGTTTTGTTATTACGACGATAATACTTATGGTTAAGATTTAAGTTGAAATTTTGGCCTTATTAGCGTTAACATAACTATCATTAGTTTGTAACCGGTAAGTTGAACTTGAAGAGTTGTGAACACTCGTAGCCGTATTTATGATCCAAATAATTATTTACTGTAAGGTTTTCTTTCGTTTACGTTAATAAAATTATCGATTTAGGGGTATTTATTAATCGAAAATAGTATATTCGTTATTATAACAGTAAGCGAAAATCGTAAATACTTAAAAGCCTTTGTAAGTAGTATGTATGTATTGTAAAGTGTATTTGAATTCGCTTACACCCGTAACTATTACCCGTACCTATTTACAAAATATAATTTCTCCAATGTAAACTTTCTCTATTTCTTGTAAACATAATATTAATTTGTTTGATATTTAATTAAAAGTATTGACTAATGTTTCCTCCTCTTTCTTTTTCATTATTCTTGTAATTTATAGTATAATAACACAGTTTATATAATATTAAGCGAGGTAAATATCGCATTTGAAATAGCTCTTTATGCCATTTTAGATTTCGCAAAACATAGTAACCTCATTAAAAAAGGTCAGGTAATAGTATTTAATTTACCCTATAAAAAATCCGAGAAATAATAAGTAAAGACCTAAAGTGAAAACCTTTTTTTACTTACAAATGTTGAAAAAATGCATTATCTTCGTATTAAAAAGGTTTTTCGGCTTCCCGTTATACTTCTTTATGTCTTTTCAAATTTTAACGAAATCCGTAAAAAGATTGTAATTAATATTAACTGTTTTGACAGGTCTTAGAGAAAAGTCACGATAGTTATCCCAGTCTTAAATAATATTTCCAGTCAGTTTAAACCTTAAGGTTTCTGAGGTACTATATTAAAGGTAATTACCAGTTACTTAACCCAAAAGATAAAGTTTTATAGTAAGATTCGTAATAAGCTTTCATGCGTAAGCAAACCTAAAAAGGGAAGGTTTTTAAAGAGCTTAGCGGCTTTAAGTAAAATACTAAGGGGGAAGTAATACCTAAGAACTTTAAAAGATTTAACGATTTTGCTTAATTAACTAGTGTAAAGCACCGAGGTTAATACCTTTAGCTGCATTAATGGTCTTTGCTTTATACGCTCTACCTCCGCTGAGGACATACTTCGCACTGTTATATAGAGTTGTTAAGTTACCAATCAAGTTAATAAATTCCTTATTATCGGCGCGTAAAGAGGCTTAACTTAGTTAAAAGTAAGAAGGAGGCTCTTCAGATCGCATTTGAGGGTTTTAAGGTTTTTTAACATCTTTTTCTTTAAGCCGTGTGCCTTAAGGGCAAATTTTGAATTAGGCCATCTTATAAAGGGTTTCGGCCAGTTTAGAAGAGTTTTCCTTTGGAACGTAAATCCTATAACGCTTAAATTTAACCTTTAATTTAGACTTCATGGCCATTTAAGTTACTTTCAACATATTAACAGTCCAATCGTTGAAGAATTCGTGATACTTGCAAAAAACGCGATTAGGATCTCTATCGCCGTTATATTTCAAGATAAAGCAGCCGACGAAGTTCGTCAGGTGCTTTTCGGTTAAATTTTCATCGACGTCGTGTTCCTAAAGACAGTGGTTATAGTATTCAGTAGAAACCGTTCTGAGGTTTTTAATTACTTCTTTCTAGGCAACGTGAGTAATTCCCTAAAAGTAAGGACTTACGGTAGCCATTTTAACGTTTTAGCTTATATAGGATGTGTAGGGAAATTAGAGCGAGGGATCTTTAGTGATCTTTGGGCGTAGGGACTTTTTCTTTTTGCTGTAAAGTCGCGTAGAAACTTGGCGATTCAGCATAAAGTCGCGTAACGTGATTTTCTCAGCGTAATATGGTGTTTTCACTTAAAGTAGCGAGTTCGACAATTAAACTGGCGTAGGGGAAGTGAAAAAAGTGAAGTAGGGGAAAAGGTTTAGTGTAAAGGATAAGATTAAAGGTCGTTATTAACAGTAAAGAATGAAGGTTGCTTATTATAGGCCGTATGATTTAGTCGTTTTTACAGCATTAGTACCCATAGTAGTATTAACTTAACTATTTGCCAATATGCCGAACTTTAATACTTTTAATAGTCAATTTTAAAGTTTTTAAAACGGATTAATTAGTATCTCTTAGTGTTTTCGATAACGATACCATCGTTACCTTTAAACTGCCGTGAAAACCGGCGTAATAGTGGAATTCCTTCTCAAGAATCTTTCCTCTACCCTAGCCGTCGTTCGACGTAAAGCGTAACCAGAAAGTAGCTTCTCCTTCTAATTAACTAATCTGTGCTTAACTTAACAAACACTAATTAGTGTTAGTAGGGCCTGAAATCGTTGTAATGTTGTCGATTCTAATTGTGGTTGAAGTAACAGTAGTATTGCATTGGTCAAGTGTTGGATGTATTTTTCCAGATTTAGCATACCGCTAGCCGGTTTACACTGTAATTTTTATGGCCAATCATCTGGTCCGTGCCCTAGTACGAAGTGCAGCATACTGCACTCAACTTACACTCAATACGGTAAGTCCACAAACAATACACTCAACTTGTAGTTTCAGTTAACTTTACTGTAAATAAAGTTAACCTACTGCACTGCATGTAGTACTATTCCAAAATTAACGTTATTATCAGCCCCAACGGTTTTATTTTAACTTTGTTGGTATTTTGAGTCTATCTACGTATAATGACTAAATCACAACCAATACCAAATATACAAAAACTAGTTATAACACATAAAACATCCTTAAAGAAACTAAGTAAGTAATCAGCACGTCGTTAGATTAATAATACTTTTAACACTAGAAACTTATTATTGACAACCAGTATGTTGCCTTTACCCTTTTCAAATAAAGTTGCTATATTACAAAAACCAAGTGAATGTGATGAACCTTACATAATATTAAGTATTACTAACTTGCAGGCAGTGGTTAAAATGGTTAATAGCTTTGCCACTTTCCGTACTATATAAGTTAAACTGTAGGTAAGGTTTCTGCCTATTTACGTAAACGTAAATAGTAGAAGAGTAATCGTCAAATCGGTAGTATATTGATGATAGATAGTTAATAAGGGAGATGAAGTATTCGGAGAGTGCATGCCTCAAGTGAGAGCTAATAATCTTTCACTTGGAGCGTGGCACTCTTTCATGCACTTTGCCAATATTCTTTTTAGGCTGTGTCACACTATTATAAACTCTATTAAAGTGAATCTTATAACGTGGCACGTTATCATGTACTTTTGTCAGTAAGGTCTCAAGCCTATAATATTCACGTGAACATAAGATTTTGAAGATTAATTAGAATAATTGGTAATTGTAGTATATTGAAGATGATGCAAGAAGAATCCAGAGGTGTACGCCACAGGTGAAGGCTTATAAGCCCCTTGCTCAGAGCGTATTACTCTAGAATACTCCTTTTAGACCGATCCACGTATTGCCGTTCGGTTTGGTATAGTTAATCCAAACCGATCCATGTATTGCCGTTCGGTTTGGAATAGCTATTCCAGACCAATTTATATATGAAGCACTTTGCGCCTTACAAGAGTATAGCCTGTAGTGTAACACGTTATCGTATACCTTATAGGGGTATATCTTACAATACAATGCACTGCTACTTGCCTTCTATATACTATTTTTAAGGGTATAATAACATTTATACGGATTTTTTTTTCTTTTTTCTTTAGAAACTCCGTATTTATAGCCTAATAGTGACAGTATAGTTATAGTTACAAAGGTCTCAATCAATAGGTTTTATAATAGTAGTGTTATTCTCACATTAATTACAAAAGGTCTAAATTAGTAAGTTTCTGTAATAATAGTATCATTACTGTATTAATTATAAAATTTTAAAATTAGTAAGTTTAGCTAGTATTAATAACATCTAGCCCAGGTAGTGTTTTTAGTTCGGCTAAAATTAGCAAAGTTAAGCCGAGGAGGTACTTGTAATTCAAGCTTAGTTAATATAATTAAACATAGGAAATATGGTTAGTAATAGCGTCTTTTCGTAGTTAATAGGGGTATTAATACTGATATTATAGGGGTTGATTGTATAAGGGCAATGATTTAATAGTAATTACGCAATGGCTTGTTAAATTGATATAAAAATTATATCGCTATCGGTTTAGGTAAAACATCTTTTTTTCCTTTTCAAGGCGTGTAATCCATATAAATGCAAGTTTTTATGTCAATTTAATCTTTATTCACTTTAATTCAACCAAACCGTATTCCTATTTTTGTCTATTCATTTCAACCAAAATAAACCGCTTTAATAAGTAGGTTACCTAACCAATACTAATAACTAACCTTTCCTCTATCCAAATAACACGTAAAAACTGAATTACAAAACGCTGTTTAACATATAAACGGCGGCGCGCCGCTGCTGCCTCCGCTACCGCCGTTACAACTACTGCTATTTTTACCACCACTACTAATAGTAGAAGCCCGCCCTCGTCGGGCGATATCTCTTTTATTACCGCCACGCCGCCAGCTCCTACCATTACATCCGCCGCCACGCCGCTAAGTACTTCCGTTTCCATCGCTACACCGCTCAGTCCCGCCACGCCTACACCGCCCAACCCAGCCGCCACCTCCGCCTCGTCCCTCTTCACCAACGTCGCCTCGACCTCCTCCTCCCTATTTTCTCTCCCCCTTCCCCAGCTCGTGAGAAAATCGAAGCGCTTTTAAGGTCATAAACCTTACCTTATACCTACGGGTGAAAAACCCCATTATCTGTAGGGGCCTCTTTATGTCGTAAACATAGCTTAGTGTAATCACATTAAGGTATATACATTTTAATCCCTTCGTTTATAAACCTTTAACTTACCCTTCTACAAATAAGGAACATAAAGTGGATTTTATCCGTTTCTTAGAGTTTTATACCGTTAAGGCGCGCCGTAAAGCCTTTTTAACGTATTAAACATTAAAACGAAGTACCCAGATCCGTAGCCTTGAGCCGTTAATAAATACGCCTTACGTGTCATATATCGCGTTTGCAGCTGCGAGTAAATTTATTATCGATTATTACGAAAAATAGGGACCGTTCGGCTTACTATTATTATAAAGAATGGACTGACAGCTCGTATACCCCCGTTCTGATAGTTTTAGGTCCGTATGCCAAAGCCGTATTACGCGCCTACTAGCTTTTTAATAAATTTTAACCGAATTTTAAAAATATCCTTCAGTGAAAATATACAGTTAGAGGCGATATAAAGAACAAGTCGACGTAAGTAACTAAAATAAACCGATGCTAATTAATAATAGGCGTTAAACGGCGAATTAGAGAGACAATAACCGCTATCTCCGCCTGGAAACGGGGCCTACAAATATACTACATAGGCGAGTTCGATAACGTTATCGTACGTCATCGCGAAAAAGGTAATACCTCAATTATACATTTGCCCAAGGGCACAATTAATAAGGTGTAAGGCTACATACTTAGTAACGTTAATAACGTCGTTAACATTAATGGCGGTAACGTTGGTATAAAGGGGAAAGGCGACGGAAAGAACGGTAAAAACGCGACGATATTACCCTTTCCATTTAATAATGAATAAATACCCCCGGGCTGGGCCGGCGTACTCGGCTATAATATAGTACGTTATATAGTAATTTAATAGCTCTTTATGAAATAATTATTTAATATGATAAACTTAATATAAAATACAAAATAAAAGAGATAATATGCCAGAATTAACGCGATATTGTAAAATCAATCTTTTTTTTAAAGAAAAATCGGAAATCGGTACTAATAATGATATTAAATAAGGGAATAATTGGCGGTCGGTACGAATAGGTCGATTAAAGAAAGGTAAAGAGTAAATCGTTGAAAATGATATAAGATAAGCCGATTTAAATTAGCCAAAAAGTATTTGGCTAACTTATTAGGATCTTGAACCCTTTTTAATAACCTGAATAAATAATATACTTATCGAAATAAGTATTTTTAAGGCTTCATTCGGCGTATTTTTGATTATCGTATTTATTAGACTAAATTTGCCGCTAATCCACTTCATTTTCACGATTTCATACCGTTTTTTTAACTTGAATAAAGTTATATTATCCATTATTAAACGTTTTCCATTCGTAATACCCAATTTAAACAGGTATTCATAAAGAGAAAATGAGTAACTCTTTACTATTCAAAGAATCGAGCGTAAATTAAAGTTGGAAATAATTATCCGGACTGTTATTTTTATAGAAATACCTGAATCGAAGCCTTCAAATATGTTATAACTTTCGAAAGCTAGTACATTTCGCCTAATCTTTTTATATTTGGTAAAACTTTAATGAATAATATTTCCCCTAAGGATAAGACCGTTTGAAGCTGATATTTCGTTACCGAAAACTGAAACGAAGTTAATTTATAAATTATAGTCATTATCATTATCGAAAAAGCCGTTAGTAAAAATAAATGGCTTTGACGTACCTATATTTAGCGGTATAAATTGTAAACCGCGTTTCGGATTAAATATTCATTACAAAAGGCGTTTGTTAAGCATTTTATGCGCATCGTCCATCTGGTCGGATAAGTATTACGCGGCAATCGAAAGGTTAAATGCCATTTTTTGTTATATTAGAAAAACAACTTAAACATCGCATATACATCAATATCTGTATTCTTCGGTTCGTTTTACGTTATTTAAAGTGATAAAGTAAATTTTGTTAAATTACCCCTTTTATATAAGGCTTAAAGTACTATTCCGAAGAGTAATTATAATGTTATTAAAATCGATTACATTATTTTTATTAGGTAAGTTTTGGGTTTAGGTTCTCAGCCGGCTTTTAAAAGTTTCCTTTTTTGAAACGGAAAACAAGGAGTTATATAACGTTAAGGTATCGTCCGTCTATATACCCATTAGTATAAAGCCTTTCAAACGGACTATCAATATTAAAAGGTACAGTTTAAATGTATAGTTAGTTATCCTGAGCGGTTCATTATAGTGCCTTCAATAGGTTTCGTACCAGTAAACACCAATTTATGCTATTCCGTAAAGTGGTTTTGAAATACGTAAGATCGTTCTAGGTAAATGATATTACCCAAGGTTTTTAAGTATATCAGCGTAAATCCGTCGTTTAAGCTGCTTTTTAGATTAGGTATATACCTGTGTTATGTTTCAAAACTTGATCTATAGGTTATAGGGTATATTAAGGGAGGCCCTAAGTATAAAAATCAGGCGATGGCTAACTCGTTGTAACGTAGATAATTAATTTATAATATCATTTTTACCTTTGTTATTATATCCTTTAACGATTAAACGGTTTTTTTCGTAAGGTTTTTTTATTTTATCCTTAATTTCGTAAATTAGGCGAGTTAAAATATTCTTGTAAACGTCGTAAACGGTTAGGTCAAAGCATTTAAAACTCAATACATTTTAGTCGATAAAGGTTAAAATTTCTTTTTAGGTAAATTATACGAATAGGGTACCCGGAGTAGTGATATTACCTTTATAGCGAAGCTTTAAGTTAAGCTCGCGGTTTTTTATCTCTTTTCACATAATGAAGGAGTTCGTCGTAAAGTTTCTAAGGCGTTTTTTAGTTTTTGAGACAAAGAGGCGTTTTCGGCGTTAAGGTTTTAGTGGGTTTAATACAAAGAGGTTAATTTTATTTAACGTACTCGGATTGGATTCGCGTTCTAAATGTAAGGCTAAACCTAAGTTTGGTTTGAATTTTTCGTTTTGGGTAATGTTTCATGGTTGGTTTTACTCGTCCTACGGTTTCAGGCTGTTTTGTTTCACCTCTTTCCTATATTTTCGTACCATTATCTAACGAAACTGACACGTTCCGTTTGGCAAGTAAATGAGTATATTATAACCTCTTAATCAGTTAATTCTTGAACGACTAGTTTATTTATCCTTTGGTGTTAAAATTGAAACCTTGAACTATAATAATAAATTTAACACGTTAGTTCTATGTAGGCTATTCCTTATATTTTTTATAACTCAAGGACCAACTGCAGATCATGGAACAGACCAGCGGCCAGAAGCTTGATGTTCAATACATCAAGCGGGGATATATCTTATGTAAGGACCCAGGGTTAGGGTTGGGACTGCAAGGACCGAAGAGCGGTCTAGTCAATACTATATTGGACTATAGGAAGCGATCAGCGACTTCGGCGGTCCAGTACTGAATATGGTATGAAGGCCATAGGATATAAGGACACGGCCATCACTATACAGATAGTATTTCATTCATAGCTCTTCAGTTGTCAATCTAAGTATTCAGTCTATACACCTGAATAGCCTAACGGCTAGTAATCATTTTACAGTATGAACAAACATCTTCTTGATATTGTACCTTTGTTACCTCTGCTACCTTACTGCTAACATAAACCCCCTTACACCTTCTATTTACTCACGGGTATTCAATGTGATCATTACAATAATTAACGTTTTGGATATTTTATTTTTTACTTGTAGTAAACGGAATACTATTATAGCTTTAGCTATAGTATTAGCCCATTACATTATGGATAATAATAGAGTAAAGTCCGTGTAAATCCTGAGGCAGGCACTAAAGATAAGGAACGTAAGGATAAGTCTACTTGGACCAAAAGTATTGTTAATGGCATTAACCGTTATCTAAAAAATAGATTTCTTAGAATTAATACATTTCAAATACTTCAATAATATTATATAAATTTTTTAGTGGTTTATAATATCTTCTTTATTTTTAATATATTATAAGGCTTTTATTAGTATTTGTTTATAATTGTTACCGTCTATCCGAGCTTCTATACATTACTCAGTAGAATTAAAAACCATGTTGATGTCATACGTAGTTCAATTTAAAGGCCTAAGGTAGATGTTTAACCAATAGTTAATTAGGGCGTTTTAACAATCTATAGTAAAAACTCTTCGTGTAAATTACACGATTTGAAATAATGTATCCGTATCGACGACGTAGAAGACCGGTTGGTTATTTAGGTATATAATATTAATAATTACTTCATAGTTAAAGTTTACATCGTTTTAAAGATGAAATTTAAACTGTTATAGGGCCTATAAGTAAAGCTGGTACTTATAACAAAGCTTTTCGATAGCTTTAAGTATGTCTTTCCCTATATCTATATGGCTTACGACGTGAAGTAAACGTAAAAGGTGTTTTATAACTGGTTATTAGAATCGTCGGTGTAAAGCTTGTAGTTTTAGTTAAGTTAAGTAAATAACTTTAATTATACGTATTTTCAGGAAAAACTATATGTAGCCGAATTTTAATTTAAATGGTACGAATATGTTATTTAAAACGCGAATAAGCTAATTGGTCGCATTCCGGACCTTAATCCCGAGTTTATTTATATTGACTGATAAAAATAAAAATAACTTTCTAAAATCCATTTCGTAAAGCTTAATCGGTTCGAAACGCGTATTTATTACGACCGTTGCGAGCGACGTTACTTTACCTTTATTAAATAGAATTTTTCGGTGTTTTCCTGTCCGCTTTAGCCGAAATTTCGTAAATTTCGCCGTAAATACGTCGAATTATTGTTTTCAGGCCGTCTAGATTTTAGCTACGTTAGTATTAGGTATAATACCTTAAAACCTGGTTTCGTATTTATCGAAAAATGTGAATTACGACGTTAAATTAGCGTTAAGCACTTTAGTTACGTAATCCAAGCCTATAATATATAAAAAAGAGGTATTTTATAAGCTGGTAAAGATAAGTTAGGCGTTTTTATCGTTGTAGGCTAATAAGTAGGTATAGTTTTAACCAAGGTCGTTTTTTCTCAATGTATTTTCGTAAGAGTATATGTCGAATCCATTATCCATACCTTTTTATTCGGCTACTTATATTACAAAATTGGCTTTTATCTGATCTTAGAAATTATATTCGACTTAAAATTATCGTTCAATCCGAATTTACTCATCAATGGGGTGGTTTATAGATTAGTAGCCGACTTTACCGTATATAATACACCGCTTTCACAAACCAACAAGGCTTTATATATCTTTTTGCAAGTATGGTTTCGGTACGTTTCTTCTATTTCCGAACGATTGTCCTTATCTTTTATTACCAGTATTTCCTCCTTAATACCTATACTTTAAGCGTTTGTTTTACTTTAAGTAAACCTTAAATCTCCAGTTTAAAACGTAATAGATTATCTTGGTAAGGTTTACTTTAATAATTTCAACGTTGTTTATGGTTTAATTAGTTATAAATGTTAATCCGAAGCTTACCTATCGGTGTATAAAGGTTTCGAATGATATTTTAATACCCATATAAAAAGTTTTGAAATCTTTTTCCAGTTTAAAAAGTAGAAAGTCGAAATCCGGGTTTTTACGGTAAACTTTTATTATTATTTGAATAAATAGTTTATCGCCTTTATATTTCGTTTTAAAGGTTATTTAATATTTTCGGAACTTTATTAATAAGGTGGTAAGGATTACCCATATGTTTTTATCGGCGTTTTCCTAAAAAAAAAATTACGGATCTTCCTATTAGATTAATCTAGTCTCTATTATAAAATTCATAATAATTTTAATATGAAAATAGGATTTTAAACGTTCATAATACTCCGTAAATATATTTACTTACGTAAAGTGGTATATATACCATACTTTGACTTATCCGGAAAATATACCAGGTATAATGATATAAAATGAAGATAATTTAATATTTAGTCCTTTATAAGTATTAAATATACCGCCTATTTTATTAATTAGTACATCATACGGCTTACCGTTATAGTTATTATCCCTATTATATAACCTAATAAAGTTGGTTTATTTTGTAAGATCGTTTTTATCCGTGAAAAAAACGATGTAATAAAAGGTCGCGGTAAGGGTCTTGGTTTGTAAGTATCAGTTCGTAAGGTACGTATTAGCGTTTTACGCCGTTTGTTAATTTTAAGGTCGGATTGTTATTTATTTCCTAGCCGATTTTTCCGTAGTCGATCGGGTTATTTCCGGTGTTTCAGCCGCTTCCATTACGGCCGATTGGGCTGTTTCCAATATTAGAGGAATAGTTTGGCGTTTAGTTTTATTTTAAAATGTGTGTTTGTATAAGGACATATTATACTTATATAATAGATAAGGATTATGGTTTTTTTTCTTTTTCGGTGTTTTTATTTTTGGTTTAGGGTATAGGTATAGGATTAGGTCGTTTTACGCCTCGTCCCCGTTATTTTAATAACAGTCTCTTTTACTCCGTAAGATAATATCCTTTTACAAATTCCGTCAAATATGAATCTTTATCTTCCCAATTTAGTATGTCGATAAGTTATGTTATTTCTAATGAGGCCTCTATAATATAACTATTCCTACCTTTCAAAGTATTAATACCTTTGAGTGGTAATTGAATCAATAAGGCTTTAACAATAACAAAATTTACTATTTCTTATATATTGGACGTTGAATTCAAAACGTTTCTATAAAGATTATCTATTAAGTCTTGTCTTTAGGCTTTCTCTTCCGGAAAGCGAAATATGACGGCTAAAATTTATATGTTTACCGTATATAAGTCTAAATTCTCAACTTGCGAATTGATAGTTTTATTTCAAAAGCCTAGGTCGATTTCGTATATTATAGCTTTCCAAATTCCTATGTTTTAAATTAGGAGGTCGAAGTTGTTGTTAGTTTTCTTTAGTAATATTGGTTTTAGGGATATAACTATAGGTGTTTTTATGGTAGTTTCTATACATATTTGTTATATTGAAACGGTTGAAGTTAATAATTTTGAACTTTATCAAGGTTTCGGATACGTTTAGGTTCCAATGTTAAGATTAATATTTTCAATAGATAATAAATGAAAAGTAAATAAAGTAATGAAAGTAATGAAAATATTATTTGCTAGTATTTACTAATATAAATTAATTTTAAATGATAAATAGGACGTAATTATAAATCAGTTAGGTGTTTTAAGTTAGTTTTGTTAACGTTTAATAATGTTATATTAGCAAAACTATTAGAAAAACTTAAACTTTCTAAAACCTAAATTTAAAATACGTTA
Organism: Anisogramma anomala; assembly: GCA_038502455.1. Classification (NCBI taxonomy): domain Eukaryota; kingdom Fungi; phylum Ascomycota; class Sordariomycetes; order Diaporthales; family Gnomoniaceae; genus Anisogramma; species Anisogramma anomala. The sequence continues at coordinate 266,265 of JASMMZ010000020.1, read as the reverse complement.
AGCGAACGCAGAAAGTTAAATAAAGTAAAGAAAGAATAATACGAGTAGGGCAAATAAAGGGTATATTTTTAAAGAGGTAAGTTATATGATCTGGTGTTAAGTGATCGATTCGAATTATCATATTATAATCGAACTTAATAAGGTAATCGGTTGATTTGTTTAATATATAACCGATATTACTAAAGCAATCGGTTTGTATATTCGTATATAACTGATTTTATTAAAGCGATAGGTATAAATTGTCGAAAATCGGATGAGTTTTAGCGAAAATTTCTGAAACTTAATGGGTTTGACTTACGTAACCTGATACGTAATAGAACGTTTTCCAAAAAGTTCTCGGGTACGTCAAAACGCTTAAAAATGGTTAATAATAGTATAATGAGGTTTTTAGTAAATAAAGCGCCAAATAATAGTTAATAGTATTTTATTGAAGTTTTCTTTTTTTTAAAAGTTATTTAGTTTTTATAATCTTTATACACGTCGGTATGTAATTTTTATAAAAAACGAAATGTTAAGGTACAAATAATTAAAACCTTTATAATATCCCGCTATAAGTATTAACGTATATTTACCTTAATTCGCCCTAAGTTATTTGTAATCGATTTGGTCGGCTATTAATTAATATCGGTAACGTCTTACGCCTAAAATATTAACTTAAACATAAGGTCTTCAAAAAATAATTAGAACAATTGGTAATTGTAATATATTAAATATAATTTAAAAAGAAGTATTTAGAGGTGTACGCCACAGGTAAGGGCTTATACACCTTCTACACAGAACGTATTACTCTGGAATACTCCTTCTAAACCGATTTACGTATTGCCGTTCGGTCTGGTATAATTAATCCAAACTGATCCATACATTGCTGTTTGGTCTGGAATAGTCATTCCAGACCGATCTATACATGAAGCACTTTGCGCCTTGCAATAGTGTAGCCTGCAGTGTGACACGTTATCGTGCACCCTGTAGGAGTATACCTTGCAATACAGTGTACTGCTACTTGCGCTATGTATACTATCTATGAGGGCATAATAACATCTACAACTTTGCAAGAATACATCTTTCAGTGTGATACATTACTATGTGCTTTGTAAAAGTACACCTTATAACGTAACTGCTTACTAACTATAGGGATATATAATTATATCCATACACGTAATCTTTTTTATTGCGCTTTGTATTCGTAATCTAGTAATAATAATGTAATTTTTTCAAAATTCTAATGAATCGTTTTGTAGTCATAATGTAATTCACATAAGTTTTAATTAATAGTTTAATAACAGTAGTGTAATTTACCTGAATCCTAATTAGTCGTTTAGTAATAACAGTAATCATGGTATAATTTATTTAAGTCACTAGTCAATTTAGGTAACGATAGAATTATAGGCTTTAAAGAGTTGATTGAAAAGGTTTTTAATCTTTATCAAAACATCATTGTAAAGGTATCATTATTGGTATTACATATTTTAGGGTTAATATAAAAAATACTTCATCGATCTAGACAAAACTTCTTTTCTTTTCTTTCCAATGACATAGCTCTACCTACAAATTTAGTTATCAATTAGTTATTAACGATTATACGCCTAAACAACTTGTAACCAATTAGCTATTAGAAACTTTCGTACGGTTTAATCACTAAACTCATACCATATTTTAACCGGTTTTCAAATAAATACCTTATAAAAATAGATTTTAACGACGCCGTTTAGCGCGTTAACGTAAGCGCGACAAGGCTATCGCTGCGACCACCCGCCGTACGCCCAGCCCTAGCCCTTCCAACTTTGAAAGTATATCTTCAATCCCAGCGTAATTTTTTTAATCACACGCCGCTACCGTTAAAGCTAACTCTACTTTCCTTCACTTCTTATCGCCTGCCGCTGTTATAGGCTAGTGCCTAGCTAGTATTACCAGGGATCTAGTCCTAGTAGTTCTACATGCTCCTGAGATGCTTTAAAGCAGGGAAGAAGCCGCTTGAAGGCACGCTACCACACGTCATATGATTTGGCAGAGGATTACACCATTTTAGCTCTATATCCGCTCCCTAGCTGGGACTTCTCTTCTCCTTCTTCTTCATCAAGGTTTATGAACAGAATCCGACTACCTTAAACGACAGCTTCGGTATTAGTCCCTTTACATATAAACTTCGATAAGCTTTCCGACAGTGTCTTAGCTACTTTTTAACGGCTATAGCCTAAAGCTATGTCTTTATCTTTCGACCTACCGAATCTGGACCCTTAGGTCTTAACTAAATTCCTTAACGTATGTGTTAGGAAACAGCTTCAAAACGTCTTAGCAGCCTAGCATAATTAACTTACGACTTAACACGAATGCTTTACTGACGCTTTACATACACAACTTATTAGACGGGATGAAGCCGTTTGGGAGTACGTTTTACATTTGAAATAACGGATTAATAACGCGTTGAACTCCCTAACTAATATAATCAGATAGCTCGAAGTTGTTGATACGCTTACGTTTTTGGGTTGACTTCACTCCCAAAAGGTTCCTCCGACGTACGTTATAAACAACGTCGCCGTTATACCGCTTCCTACCGAAGACCGCGCCGACGACTCAAATAATGATAACTTAAACTCTTTTAACTCCAATTACGATACTGGCGCCCCTTTCGACGAGCGTCAACGACTTAAACATAAACCTTTTAACTATCTGGTTACGTTTTCCGATGTTAAGCTACGATTCCTGGTATAAAAAGCGACGATAATAGGGAAATTACGTCGAAACCGGAAATTTATCGAAAGAAAAAATAATTATTTTACGCTACTTTTTTAATAATTAAAGGGCCCCGCAAACACTATGATAGAAAGTTATTACGCTCGTAGAGGTAACGGCGGTATTAACGACCCCGACGCATTTGTAACTATACTTTACGCCTATTACTACGACCCTAATACGGCTAATATAATTATTACTCGGCTTATAAACATAAAGTAAAAAGCTCTAAAACGATTTTATGTTTTCTTTAACGTTTAAAAAGCTTTATTCGAGAAATTTAACGATATAACCTAGAAATCCGTCGCCAAACTCGCTATTTTAAAAGGAGCTATTGATAATACATTTGCTAATATATTATTCCCCCTTAATATACCAGCGGATCATAATAAATGAGTCGTTCGCATTTAAGTTATCGACGAACGCCTTTATAACCTCCATACTTATTACGGCGGTACTAGTACTATTGTTATCGAAGGCGCTTTTCGTAGTGGAAATAATGGCAGTAACGCGTCCGTTCGAAATAGTCAGGACGATGTTATTATAACTGGCGTAAACGCCTTCCGAGCCGCTCCCAAATAACGCGCCGCCTAAGTTAACCAAGCGGAACTCTTTCGCCATAAGGACTTCGAGCTATATTTTCGTTACGGCGCGAACAACTACCGGATTTGTACCTGCCTATAGGATCCGACGTAACGCCCAAACAGTTTAAATACCAAATTCGTTATGGGAATCCATTTTACTTCAGCTAAAGACCTTATCGACTTCAAGGGGGGGAAAGTGTAATTCATGTACATAATCGTGTATAGGAATTAACAAAACTTTAATTCGACCTAATAACTTCGTTTTAACTTTTAAACACCTTTTTATTTATAATAAATTTACTTTGTAATTTTACTTATTTCATTCACTCTTTACTCCATATACGTTATAAGTAATATAACCTTACGAGTAAACAATTTATCAATTATTTAAAGTTACAGCATTTTTTTATTTCACTTTAATAACTCAGTGAAGTTACGTATTATACTCCCAGTTTTTCCTTAAAGCTTATTTCCTTTATAAATTTTTTAAACGTCAACATTAATAGTTATTATTACCGGATATAGGCTTATATCGTTTCCTCATTATAATAAGATATTATTTTGAGTAAACCCTAAATAAAATACTAATAAGCTATTTACGAAGTTACGAAGTATATATTACTTTTGGGACGAGCCGGTAATTATCGCGTTTAAGAAGGGTGGTTTACGCTCGTTTAGAAAGTGTTAAAGGGGGTCGACACTTTTATATTATGCGTTATCTTACTATAAGCCCGCAAAAACCGAATCGTTATTACGTAATTCGTCGCTATTTCCTTTGAATATATTGATAAAGTACTCTCCCCTAAACCACTCGTTTCTGTTTACGACAAACTCCCCGTTAATCTTAAGGAATTCACGCCTTTATTCTACAAAGCCCTTAGTGACAAGCTACCCTCTTATCGCTGTAAAGCGGATTATGAAATCTTCTTTCGTACCAATAACCAAAGTTAACCTTTAAAATTACCGTAAGATCCTCTATATGGTACATCTCGCGAAAAGCTCCTTATATTACGTAAAACGTTAACCGAATTACTCGATTAGGGTTATATTCAAGTAAATAACTCTTTTACGAACGCCTTAATACTTTTCCTAAAAAATTAGAACAAGTGTTACGATTTTAAGGCGATTATCGTCGACTCAATATTATTATAAAAGTAAATCGTTACCAGTTTCCTTTTATAAAAGAGACGTTTATAAATATTTCGTAAAATAAGTGGTGTATTAAGTTTGATATCAAAATTGATTTTTACAAGTTTCGTATTAAAAAGGGAGATGAATGAAAAAATTATATTTCGTATGCATTTCATACTTTTTAAATAATTTATTACTTCCTTCAGCCTGTTTAACGCCCTCATTACCTTTTAACGGTATTTTAATAATTTATTACGCCTTTTTCCCGATATTTTTCATTTTGTTTTCCTCGACGATATACTTATTTACTTCAACGTTATTTTCGACGATTACATAATTAAGTTGAGGCAAATCCTCAACGCTTTGAATGTTACGAAATTTAATTCAAATATTTTTAAATACGAATTCGGCGTTTAAAAATCCAAGCATTTAGAATTTGTTATCGAATTTAGCGTTAGTATTTGTATAAACCCAGAAAAGTTATGTATTATCCGGAAATAAGCGGTTTCCACAACGGTTTTAAACGTATAGAGCTTCCTTAAATTCGTAGATTTTACCGTTATTTTATTTATAAACACTCAACGATTATCGGACCACTACTTTGGTTAACCCGTAAGGGTATTCTTTTTATTTAGGGGCCTAGGAAAAAAGTTGTTTTCGAACGACTTAAAATTAACTTTTTTCTGAACCCGTACTCGTTTAATAAGAGTTTAACCTCGACACTTTCCTCAAAGCAGACTATTTTAGCTAAGCCCTAAAAGGTTACCTTTTTTAACGCGACGACCACAACAACCTACATCTAATAAAGTATTATTCCCGTCGCCTGTTTTCCGCTAAATATAACTACGAAATTAACGAGAAAAAACTTTTCGGAATTATAAGTTATTTGGAAATATAAAACGCGGAACTTCAGGGTACAGCGCGCCCGTTTATAATCTTAACGGACTATAAAAACTTGGAATACTCTATGACTATACAAAGCGTTTTCGAACGACAAATACTCTAGTGTAAACGCCTTTCGTAATTTCGCTTTCGATTAATATATAATGAAATAACAGATTATATACGACCAAATACGTTATTACAACGAGATTAAAATATTCCTATAGGCTTTTCAGATTTACGTTACTCAAGCCGAAAACTTTAATTGTTACGCCCTAAATAGTCTGTTTCCGAATCGCTTTTACGTACGTACGTCTTCCAGTTGACCGTTACCGGTGAATTAATTTTAAAAAGCCGTAAACTTTTTACTAACTTAGACCTTTTAAGTTATTAAAATACCGTTACTACACGCGATACTATTTAACCCCGACTGGTACGTATGATACGTATAGGTAACCGATATTTTATAACGTATATTCGTACCGAAGACGACCATACGTTAAAGGTTTTAATTTCGAAATATTTGATAAACGACGAAAACATTTTAAGGTTTCACGACCGCATTTGAGTACCCATTTACAAACCGTTTATCACCGCGTTAATTTAAATTACCTACAATTCACTTTTTACTGGTTACCTAAACCGCGACACCATTATCGTTATTTTCTTTCAAACTTATTTTTAACAAAGCTTATATCGCTTAATTCGCCGCTTTTGCCGTAACTACGATGTTTATAGCCGTATAATTTATTGGAAATACCGTCGAAAAAGGCTTTTCAAACCCCTCCTAATTCCTAAGCGGCTTTAAAACGAACTTTCCATCGACTTTATAGTTAATTTACCCTAGGAATACGCTAGTAATACACTTTATTTTATAGTTATTACAAACCGCTTAAGTAAAGTTGTTACCCTCAAGGCTAGAGCTATTATAAACACCGAGGCTTATATAAAGCGGTTTTTAAATTGCTATTAACCATTTTATAGTTTTCCGCGTACGTTTATTAATGATCCTGGTTTAAATTGGACAAATAGGTTTTGAAAACGACTTTACGACCTAATTAAGGTTAAATAACGCCTAAACATTACCTTTTACCCCGAAACCAACAACGCGACCGAACGTGCAAATTAAAAGGTCCTTATGTATTTACATTTATTCGTTGTTTATACGTAATTCAATTAAAACCGTTTATTACCCGATTATTCATTGGTAATAAATAATAAGGATATAATTATATTTGGTATCAACCCGTTTTTTATAACCTATAAGTATTACGTCGATTTTATATAATTAATATAACGTTTCTTCGTTTCGGTTACAGTATTATACGTAAAGACTAAAAACTTTATTTAATGGATTCGCGAAGTTATAATATTCGTATTAACCATAATAGCGATTACGTAATAACGTATAAAAGAAGCCGTTTATAAGCGGCGCTCTCCTTCAAAAAGTTTTTAAGTCGGCGATAATGTTTAACTTTTTTTTAAAAAGTATAAGCTAAACGAATTTTTAGAAAGATTAAATTGCCTTTGGTATAAATATTAAGTAACGCGTATAATGAACTTTTACGTCATTAAATTTAATATAGTAAACGGAAAGTATTCCCGATTTTAAATAAATTAATTCGTCCGAACTGTTTCGGATCCATTTTTAAGCTAGTAAACTCGACACTTTGAACCGTAAGCTATAATTGTTAAAAACGACAACGATAAGGTAAAACCCAAGTATTAAATTAAAGATATATTACGAACCTGTAAAAAACCTTAAGTCGAATATACCCGATTTTATACCTAATAGAAACAATAAGTTTTAATTAAGTAAGCAGGTTTTATACACCCAATGTAAAAGCCGCTTTTAATCTTTCGTCATACCATAATATTCGATACCTTCGAATCAGGTTATAAACCGGCTAAATATAACGATAGGTCCTTACCCCTAGCCTGAAAACGGGTATAATTTTCCACTTTACTCTACGAAACAGAGTAACGTATAAACTATTAACAAACGTATATTAAAAAAAGGTATAAATATTAATAAAAACGAAAAACGAACGATTACAGCTAGGCCTACTTAAATATATCCTCGAAATCCTAATTTAAGTCCTTACCTAACATTTTCTTACCTATTTCAATAAGTTAGCTTAATTTAATATTTATACGACCTATTTTAATATTAATACGCTCCGAAACCTTGATAAGCTTTTATATCGCCTTTAGAAACGCTCCTTAACTGTTTGTTAGTCGCGCCCTCCACATTTTTACCTAATTACGGTGAACTTACCTAAGTATTACGTATTTTATTTATTAATTATACGGTACATAAGCCTTTAGACCGTACGAAAATAACGGGAACAAAACCCCCCCGCCTCGGATGTCAACCTTACGTTACGTAACGCGACGAACTTTTATAACCTTTTTATCCGTGATTACCTAAGTTTACACGTTTTCTAACCGTTCATTAACATCTAAAAAAACGACTTATAAAACGTGGATTTACTCTGATCCTAAAAGTTAAACGTTGAATACGCTTTAGATAACTCCATAATAGCCTTATTTATATTTGTATTCAGGCTTAACGACGTATAAGTATAACTAAAATTACGAATTGTAGCCTTAAGGGAATAAAGGCGGCACCGAACTCCAGTATTTAGCCACTTCTTAATAGCTCCTTTGTAGCCATTATAACCACTTACCCTAAGTTTTTAAGCAATTCTTTCTGGTATTATACGTTATCTTATAAACGTATTCGAAATATATCTATTTTCATATCTTATTTGGGTATATGTCGATGACCCTTAACGTAAGGAATTTCATGCTCGTTAACAAGGACCAAATAGTTTTGAAATATATAACCTATATTTCAAATAACTTTGTCTACCTTAGTGTCAAATTAGGGATTTATTTTAACGATACGAAAATACTATAAGGAGTATGAGAACTATAAAATAAGTGTTATAATAATAGCTAAAAGTATTAACATTATATAAAAGAAGGATTAAAGGTTAGAAAACAAAATAAGTTTATTTTTTGTAATTAGGAGTTAAGGGATGATTCATAGGGTGGAGGGGGAGCTGTTAAAGTACCTTTTACGTAACGTTAGCCTAGTATCTTTTATACAAAGTAGTAATGTTTTAAAAGGCGCGCTTACTTCTTTTATACTTACGGCGTTATATATAATAATAATACAAAAAAACGGGGGAAAGCACGACAGGAATGTCTTTAGAGGTAATATTACAGGCTAAAACCTGGCTAGTATTACTAGATATCCAACCCTGGTAGTTCTTACGCTTCTACGATGCTCTAAAGCAGGGAGGAAGCTAATTAAAGGCACGCTACCATACGTCACATGATTGAGGAGAGGGTTGCACCATTTTAGCTCCATAGCCGCTCCCCAGCTGGGACTTCTCTTCTCTTTCTTTTTCATCGAGGTTTATAGACAGAATTAAACCACCTTGAGCGATAGCTCCGGCCTTAGTCCCTTTACAGCCGCCAACTAAACCTTTACCCCTCCTTCGCTTCCCTCTTTCTCCCCTTCCCCTCCTTTCTCTACCTCTTAAAGGGAGGAGAGAAGGGCTGCTAAGGTTATTAACCTCACTTTTTTGCTATAGGTAAAACTTCATTACTTATAGTGACTCTCTGTCGTCAAAAGCGAAATATTGCTAAGTTATAACGCGATTCGTATTATTTATTTCCCTTTTAACTTATTCTATATTAATATCTTTATAAACGAACTCGAGGCGGCGGAACGCACCCGTCTTCTCGAGTTACAGTTCGCGAGGGTACGCCGTAAGGTCTTTTTGACGCGTAAAGCGTTAAAACGGCGTACCGGGCTCGTGTTTCTACGCTATTAATAAATACGTTTTATGTACCATACGTTACATCCGCCGCTGTGGGTAAGTCTATTAATAATAACCGTTTAAACGGGGGTTACTCGGTCTGTTATTACCGTTACAAGTGGATTCGTAACGGATAAGCCCCCATTTTAGTAATCTTAAGGTCTTCGACCGAAACCTTATTATGCGCCCGCCGTTTTTACAGTAAATAACACATTCCTTTAATTCATAATATTATCACTGCCACGCTTTTAGTATGCACGGAAGGTATACTTTGGATCCCCGCTTACATACCTGGTTAATCGTGTTAGATAAAAAACCTTCACAAAGTTACGTATTCCTATCATCGTTACAATATACTGTAATAATAAGGGAGCTATCAAGTTAACTAAAAACCCTAAATATCACCAATGCACTTAACACATCCCACTTAAAAAAAAGTTGTAAGGGATAAAATGGAGCGTGGTACGAAATAAATGAAATGGATTTATATGAATAAACAACTAACTGATAGGTTAATAAAGCCACTGCTAAAGGAAAAATACGAAGTAATAATATAACGGCTTGGCTTAATTGACCTGAGTTTAGATTAATAACATAATTTATAAACCTTTGTACTCTAGGTTGCCTTGTGGTATTAAGGGTACAAAATGGTGGAGTGATTTTGCTGCAAACTCTGGGATATTAACAAAGTACTATAAAAATTATCGATTCAAATCGGACTACACAAGTTTTCTTACTTTTTACATCTACCAATTTGTTTTTTTCTTTTCTTTACATTACGCCTCTTTCACCTTGCACTCTCCCTTTTTTTCAAAAAAAAAAAATCTTTCTTTCTTCTTCTTTCTAAACAGACAGTACCTTTTGAGGGGTTGTGTTGAAAATACAACAGGTACGGTCACTTAATACACTTAATAGTAGGCCAATCAGTACTTGGTACAACTTCAAGTACTCAACATGTCTCAACACCAAGGATCAGGAATTTACCAGAGATAAGGATATCTTCAAGGGGCACCAGTATTTACTAGTGCAAATACTAGTACTGGCTAATACGGAGGATCAGCACGGAAATGCTGTCGGAGCTTGTCTTTACTAGCACAAAGGAACTAGTATACACTAGTATAAACTAGTATTAAATAGTGCAGAGTCTCGACCTTGATGATCGTGATCTCTATGAGGATACACTTGATCAGAAATCAAGTCCTCCATGTAGATTCTAGAATTCTTGAATCGACATGCCTACACAATATCTTCTTGTGTAGTAACTTCAACATAATATAACTTAATTCGGAAATTAAAAGACTTGCATTTACCTTACCGACCAAAACTAGCTGGTACTAAAGAATCTTATCTCTGTACCCCTCCAATATCCTCCAAACCAGTTATAGGTTTACAATGCCCAAATTTTAAGTGGCATAATTGACTTTAATGTCCAACTTGACGATCAAGCAAGACAAAGGTTACTGGTTCAACTCCAATGATCACAAGACGATTACAGGACAAAAATAAAAAGTACCTGATGTTCGGATATTGACTGGATTATTACACACAGACAAAAGCAACCCACTACAGCAATAACAATTTCATTGTAACTTATGAAAGTTACAGTTCTGGCTGTCTGTACCAAAACTAGTTGTTTTACTAGCCATCTGACAAATGCAGCTAAGTAAAGGACAATTGTCTGTGACATGTACCGTTTACGGACTGACTGTCCAGTTACACAAGGGGTGATCTACACAACTGTCTAGAAGTATAAATATCTGGGCCACTGGGTAGCAGTGGCTCAATTTAGTTCTCTTTTCATACCATACACTTTTGATTTGCACTTATTCCTACTATACCATCCTACTAGTAAAGAAAAATGGCAGGACATACCTACCTCACAGGTAAAGTCCTACTGACAGAAACCTAATTTGCATGAATATTTCCAAAGCTAAGTACAGTGCGATGTGAATTTCATGAAAAGAATAGTAACCTTCCACTGCATACAAGATTGAAGACCAATAACACCTGAAAAGGATAATACCAGAAAATGAACCAATCAAATTTATTTGAAGACTTGTAATTTCTCTTCAAATCATTACATGTGATGTTTTTACACACAAATTGGATCTATTTAAGCTTGACAACAATTCGAACAAGAGGAGGATAATTCCATCCATCCATCCATCCATCCATCTCACTCCAGGGGCTGGTCTCTCGCCTCCGCCGGGTGGGGGGTTGGTAAGCGAGTGACGGAGTTGCGTCCCCCGTCGTCACATACCTACCCTCTCTGGCGCCCGCAGCGCGACGGCCACTGCCCGCTGCTGCCGCCGCCGCCCGTGAGGAGGCCGTAGCCGGCCGTCATGCCGCGGCGTTGCGGCACTGTCACCGTTGGCGTGGCTGGGAAGTGAGTCATCCTGTGGAGTGGGGG
>JASMMZ010000020.1:235319-254590 GCA_038502455.1 Anisogramma anomala | reverse complement strand
CAAACCAGTCAGTCCTTCACCATGTGCCGAGCAGGGCGCACAAAGAAGGCCTTGTCTCAAGTTTGTAAAGGGCGACCAGAAGAAGCCAAGCCATGTCTCACGCGAGAATGCCTCGATGGAATCTTCCGAGGCAGCTCCTGGGCTTCCATGGCGCACTGGCATGGGAGCAGTCCGATCCTTATAGGTGGTGGAATTCGAAAGCGGCTCGGTCACCTCTTCTGCAACCGTCGAGACGCCACCGTCGTCCAGCCGTTGCAGAGGCCCATGCTGCGGCAGCGGCTCTGGACAAGATCAAGGTCCCCCAGGCTCAGACCGGAACAAGTATTCCGTGTGGGAGCTCTCAGAGCGCAGGGACTGGGAAGAGATGCAACCGGCCCTCAGGAACGCTTCTTTTCGGCCGTGTGCCTGAAGCTAACTGCCAGCACATCTTGATGCTCCTCATCACGATCCCCTCATGAGTCCGATCAAGTGATGTGCTTCCATTGAAATCACCACCTAGCCATTCTCAGCGCCCCATGCCACACCATGGCCTCCTCGACCATCGCCACCGGCCCCGTCGACCATGACTCTCCCACCCTGCGCCCCTGGCTCCTCAGCGTCGTCTGCTCCACAGCCCTCCTCGCGCTCCTCTTCGCGCTCCTCCGCCTCCTCAGCCGGCGCCTCATGCAGCAGAAGCTCTGGCACGACGACCGGCTGGTCCTCGCCTCGGCGGCCTGCAGCCTGCTCTCCGTCGGCCTCGTCGCCGCCATGGCGAAGCTCCTCCTCGCCGCCAAGATCGTCTACACCTGGAACCCGGCGCTGACCAGGCTGGCCATCCTGCTCATGTACGACCGCCTCTTCGCCCTCTCGCGGGCCGCCAGGGCCGCGCTGGCCGCGCTGGCCGCCCTCGTCGTCGTCTGGAGCTGCACGAGCACGCTGCTGTTCGTCTTCGCGTGCGCGCCCGTGCGCAAGCTGTGGGCCCCCGCCACGCCGGGCCGCTGCAGCGACCGGGTCGGGCGCCGGGTCGCGAACGCGGCGGCGACCATCCTCACGGACGTGGCGATCATGGCGCTGCCGGTCCCGCTGCTGCTGCGGATGGCGCCGAGCCGGGCGCACACGCTCTGGCTCGCGCTCGTCTTCGCCCTGAGCTTCTTGTATGGTTCCCCCGTTGCTCGTGAGAGTACCCGTGCGCCTGCTCGACGCCTGGCCTCGCAGCCCCACCCCCTTCTTGTGCTGACCAACCCATCCGATTTTCCCCAGCGTCCTCTTCGCCTCCGCCTACCGCTTCGCCCTGCTCTTCGACTACAGCCCCGCCGACGCCTCCCACGCGCTCGCGCCGGCCATGGGCTGGTGGGCGGTCGAGGTTGCTGTGGGCATCATCGCCGCGAGCCTTCCGGTGCTCAAGCCGCTGCTCGACCGCGCGGCCGCGGCGCTGCGCCACCGCCGCGGCGGCGCGGGCGCGCCGGGGACGGGGACGACCTTCTTCTCGGGCAGCTCGTGGGCCGGCCGCAGCAGCGGCTGGCGCACCGGCCGCGGCAAGCAGCTGTCGGCCGACAGCGGGCCCCGCTCGCCCTTCAAGGTGGGCGGTGGCTGCGACGGCGGCTGCAGGTGCTCGGCCGCGGACGCGTTGGACTGGGTGCGCTGCGTCGAGAGCCACACGCGGCCGGTGGAGCTGGCCAAGAACCAGCATCGTGTGACGGCATCGAGGGGCAGAGCTACTGATATGATGGAGGTTCCGTTGTCTGGGGTCAGTGTAACGCAGGAGTTTCGGCGGTGGAGCGTGGTGGATAACACCAAGCATTGAGAGGTGTGTTATAATAGTACGGGGGCCGTCCGTGGCGAAGTGTGTTCTCTTCGTGGCATCAGCAAAAGCTCGCGTGCTGCCGCGCCGGCTCATACTCGGCGCCCCCCGAGCCCGGCCGCGAGCTCGATTTCCTGTGGCGCTTTGGGTGCCTTCTACTCAAAGGCATCCACGAGCCTCACGCCTGCGCCGTCTGTCCTGATCTGAACCGCGCCCCATCTCTGCTCCCTCGGCCGCCGTGGTTTGCCCTCGAGCACCTTCTCACGGCCTTCCCATACCCCCATATCGTCCAGCAGCACCTCCACGGCCCAGACATACTCGACCTTCTTCCCCGTTTCGGGAGAGGTTGGTGCGTATAGAGCCTCCGCGTCCGTCCTCGTCTTCGGTATCTTCGTGCACAGCAGGTGCATGTCCAACATCTGTGTGAAGATCAGCCCGAAGGACGGCTTGTTGCGGCGAGAGTGCGGCGTGTCGAAATGGTACGAGAGCCCGGACACGGGCAGTGGTGGCGGGTTGAAGATAGAACGCAGGGTGCGGTCGAGGGGCTTGTTCGGCGTGCGAGGGCCGCCTGGCGGTGGCGGCCGAGTCGGGCCGTCATGGTCTTGGTCTTGTTGGGGAGCGGCGATGTTGGTGTCTGAAGACGCGGTGGAGTTGAGTATCATGATCAGCGGACCACCGTGCTCGGGTGAGCGGGTGAGGTATCGCAGGTGCGAGGAGAGGAGGTGGAGGGTTTGATGAGCTGTTGCTTTGTCGCGCTGGTAGAAGAGCGAGGAGAGCAGTGTGGACATGTGTGTGATAAGGATGATATCGGGCTGGCTCGACTGCTTCTCCTTGGCCGGCGGTTTGGGAGGGTGCTTATCGATTTGAACAGGCTCAGGTGCATCAGGAGTTGGTTCTTCTGGGTGCGACCTAACCTCCCTTGCTCCTTGCTCGTCTTCTGATGCGACTTGTGAAGAAACCTTGTCTTCCTGCTCTAGATCCTGTGGTGCTCCCTGCGCTGGGTGTTCTTGATCGGTGGACTGCTCTGACGGAGGCAAGTCATTCATGACAGGCTCGACCGCTGATGGCGTCGGCTGTCTCAAGCTGCCATCCTGCGCCCTGCCACCCTGCTCTGGTAGAGCCTCAGATACCATGCCATGGGCCTCCTCCGGCGCATCGTCCATCGCAGGTGCCAACGGAGACGAGAAGTCCTCCTCCTCGCTGTCTTCGATCTCCTTCCTCTGCCCAGGCGGCGTCCTCCTCGCCTGCTCCATCTCACCCCCATCCGCGTCTTCCACATGGTGCGCTGCAGTCGCAACGGTCTCCTCCCACGGCGGCGTTTCGGGCAAGCTGCTCGGTGGATCCGACAGGGGGCTGGACGGCGGCTCCTGGGGGGGCGGTGTCTGCGTGTCTGGCTCGTCTGGCCGGTGTGCTGGAGGGGTTGGGTCTGGGTCGTCTGGCTGGTGCGTTGGCGGTGTCTGCCCCGGCTGACTCAACTGGTTCGTCAGCAGCGCAGGCGCAGCACTCGACGCGCGCTCGCGCTCGTCACCACGAGCATCCAGCCGGGCATGCGAAGCGTCCCGTGGGAGAAACAGCCCTCTCTCGCGCTCGGCTTCCTCGCCCAGGCCGGAGCGACAAACTTCTCCGTCGATTCCAGCGGCGCCATCAGCTCCAACGCGCTCATCAGTGTCCTCCTCCCGCTGGCCCATCTTTGGCGGCGGCGGCGGCGGCTTCGTCGTCGTCGTCGTCGTCGTCGTCGTCGTCGTCGTCGTCGTCGTCGTCGTCGTCGTCGTCATCGTCATCGTCGTCGCCGCCGCCGCCGCCCCACCCACAGGCCCAGACCCAGACCCGTCAAGCTCCGCCAGTACCTCCCACAGCCCGAAAACATCAAACACCCTCGCCACACTGACCCTGCCCAGCACCTGCTTCTCCCGCCCGCCGGCGCCCAGGCCCCGCACAACGGCCCGCAAGAGCCCGACGAGCGCGCCCGCCCCCATCGGCGTCACCACCATCGCGCGGGCGCCCCTCTCGTCCCCGCCGTCACCAGCTCCCCGCCCCAGGAGCGCCTGCGCAATCGTCTGCAGCCCCAGCACCAGCCCCACCTCGTCCTCCTCCGCGCTGGCGCCGACCACGCCGCCGCGCTCGAAGCCGCCGTGGACGAGCACGGCGGAATCGAGCTCGGCGCAGCCTGTCGCGAAGCGGGGCCCGGCGTTGTTGAGCGCTGCGCGGCGGGCGAGAGCGGCGTGGAGGAGGGTGAGGCCCGAGACGGGCTCGAGGGGGGTGTGGGTCGCGGAAGAGGCTTGCGAGAGGTCGGGGTTGGGGTTGGTCGGCGCTGCCATGATGGGAGAGGAATAGGCAGAGAAGATGGGACCATGGCCGCAAGAATCGGGAGGATGGATATGCTGCTGTGTGGGCAGGGAAAAGGCTGGGAAAAGTCGAATATTGTGAAGAGGGAGGGAGTAGTTGGAGGTTGGTGAGTGTTGTGAGGTTGGATTAGTGTACAGGAGAATGTCGAGTGCTGAAGTGGCACTCTGCATTCAGCTCGACTATGTATCGTGCGTGCATCATCACTCGGTGTGTCTGGTAATAACTCCAAAGCCTTGGTGAGAATGGTTTGTCAAGAGGAAGGAGGATGACAAGGGTCTCACCGCACTGAGGGGCACAGAGTAGTGTTAACATATTTGGCCCAACAAAGAGTGCAGAACTGTTAGTACCCAAAGTCTGTCGGGGAGGGGGTTTGAGAGAATCACCAGCATGTGGTACAATGCAAGGCCTGTCCACACAACAAAACATAGTGCCAAACATGCATGTCTAGGGTGGATAGTGGTAGCCTTTGACTCAAAAAGAAAAAGACATTGTCCCGGTATCTCTGCCAAACTACTTCTGGTTGTTCCCCCCGCACAATTCCAATGCCCGAGACCGTCCCAATACCACTCACTCTCATGGAAAGGTACAGATGGGGTCGCCACGAGTCCTCCCTCCCAGGCCCCACTCCCTCAGCCTGGCTTCCTCCATGTCCAGGCCGCCAAGCACGAATCCATTTGCGAGTCTCGATGGAACGGCACCTCTGTTGCTCCACTGTCACAGGTTCCCGCGCACTGACCTCGCTTGTTCTCAAGCATGCGTGCCCGGGCAGGAGGCATTTGGCCGACCACCGTGTAAAACGCCTGCTTGAATCGATAGACGAAGAAATGTACACGAACAAGTATTGACTCTCAACAACCCCCATTTCCAAATGTCGGTGTTCACTTTCATGCCGATCCGTCCATCATAAACCACCTGCACTCAGCACTGTCCTCGGGTTGGCGGCCACCTTTCGACCATGGTGTTGCATCCGACCCGTCGCAACATGACATCACTTTGGTTCTTCTGCTTCGGCACAATCATGGAGAACCTGTACGCCATATCGTCCAGCCGCAGCCTTGCCAAATCGGCTGCGATTTCCCTTGTTGAAGTTGCGCGCCTAGATATAGTCCTTGTCGCCAGGACGAGAGCGGGGGCCTCCCTTCAGACTCTTCATGCGGCCAAGCAGACCGCCCTTGAGTTTGGGCTGCTGCTCCAGCGAGTCCGTAGTGGCACGTCGCTCAAGGCCACTGGGCAGAGCAACCTTGGAATCACCGGCATTGGCGGCAGCGCTGGGCCGTCGCACTGTGAACTGCTCCTCGCCACCCCTGCTTGACTCGTATTCGGGGAAGAAGGGGTTGTTCTCGCCCGCGCGTGGGCTCAAGACGCCGCCAGAAGTGGGAGAGGGGCGGTCACGGTAGTACACGCCCTCGGGATTCGTCATTCGGCCAGAGGAGGTGAAGCCACCACGTGGGGCGCGGTTGATGCCAATGCGCTGAGCCAGGGACTTCTTGCGCGCCAGCCCACCATCCATGCCACCCTGCTCTCTGGACTCCTGTTGAGCCTTCTCCACGGCAGCCTTGGCAGCGGGCGTCCCCTCCAGGAAGGTCGAAGTTCCAAGCCCGACGCTTTCGTCACCGTGAATAACGGAGGCACGTTGGTGGGGGTCGAACATGGCCACATCTGGCTTGGAAGGGGCAAGTGCAACACCGTAGTCGGCGGTGGCATCTCCATCGTTGTGGCCCATGAAAGTAGCATGATCGGGCCGCGCGTTGAGGGGTCCAGAACCGCCCATTGACATGTTGGCCGAGTCCTTGGGGAAGGCAGACATGGGCGCATGTCTGTTGGTAGCCTTATTGCGAGAGGGGTTGACGGCATCGTAGGGGCCAGCGTGGTGAACTGTCACGAGTTAGCCAAGGTCGATTGATACTCGAAGATGCGTGCACGTACCCAGGGAAATGCCGAAAGGGTTGGTCTCGTCGAGCTTGTCAATCAGATCATGGTCTCGGTGGGCCTTGACCCTCTTCTCCTCGCGGCGCTTGCGCTCGTAGTAATCTCGCCTCTTCTTCTTCTCTTCCTCGGTCAGTTGACGCTCAGGACCACGGGGGCGTCCAGCGCCAGAAGGCACGCGACGGAGCGGGGAGTTGGAAGTGCCAGGGGGGCCACTTGGGCGCGATCGATGGGCTAGAGGACCGCGTCGGGCAGGAGGCACATTCTCTCCTGCGCGGGGGGGAGTGCGACGGGACCCTGGGGGCGGTCCAGTGGAAGAAGCGACAGTCTTGCCCTTGTCCTTCTCGTCGAGGGAGAGGTTTGCCTGCGGGATAAAAACGATGGTCAGCGCAATAAACCAAGGCATGCCTCCGCCAGGTGGAAGGCCGTTGATTGGCATGCTGAGGCACTCACAAAAAGCTCCTCGGCAGTGGGCGAGGGCTTGGTGTCCTTCTGATCAGCCATTTTGATCAATGGCTCTGCAATAATGGGATGTTCTGGTTTCCGTTCTGGGTCAAGAAAAGGGTTGTTGCAGAGGGGTCGAGTGGCTATTGATGATGACGATAGTGGCTCTGGGTCATCGAAAGGCGAGGATGGGGTTTTGGGTAGTGGGGATCCAGCACGGTTGCGGAAGGGGTTGTTGCTTGCAAGATTCAAAGTCAAACCTGGAGAAGGTTGATCTGACAAGTCCAAGGAATTGATGATGTCGTCAGCACACAACACAATCTTGCAGGTTGGTTGATGTCCAGTTGCACCCAACATCAGGCAGGGGCAGAGGTATTTCGGATGTGAATGAAGGGATGGTAGCAGATGTGAAACCGTAATTTCTTTGCATGACACAGTGGGTTTAGTGCAGCGCCAGGCCCAACTTAGAACCCAGGCAAGCCACTGGTGTGAGCCAAGGTTCGCCAAAAGCTGGAAGCTCCTGCCTGCTAATGCCCGTAGTGAAAAGCCCCAAACACTGGAAAGCTTGGGCAGTGTCGGCTCCCCTTCCAGGCTGGAGCCTCACGACTTAAATCAAGGGGTGGGCAGTCTGAGAAAAGGCATAGTTACAGGGTCCCAGCTCCTTGGGCTGAATGGCAGCCCAGTCAAGCCCACATGCCCAATTCAGTGGCCCGACTTGTCGTTGTGTCTGCCCAGGAAAAGGGGTCATGGTGCACCAAGGGGTGAAGGGGAAACAGGGCAAGATATTTATGGGTATGTGCAATTGGCTGTGCAATTGCCAGTGCAGAAGCACTGAGGTAGAAATGGTATGCTCCCTTGTAGCAACCTCAGACGATCAAGGTACTGCAAAGTAGATTGACATGATGTATTGGAGTGTAAGGTCTGGGTGGGCTCACCTTGGCTCTGTGGTTGTATGCTTGCCATTTTGTTTCCAAATTGGGCACCTATCTGCCAGGATGTAGGCCAGGGTGAATAAGTCAAACGCTGCAATGTCTGTGCCAATGTCTATGCTCAGAGCCGGTTCCAGCCAATGCAGCCAATTCAGCCAACTCAGGAGTCGTCCCACTTTGGTCACTGTCACTGCTTGTGGTGTCGAGCGGGTTCCAGGGCTCCAGATGTGATGGTGAAATGCCCAGTTGCTTCAGTAAGATCTCAAGATATGCACCACAGCCAGCAAGCAGTGTTTGAAGCCTAAGGCCAGCACAATGCCTAGCAGCCAGTCAGACAGTCCCAATGCGCGCCAGCGTGTTCAGCGTGTTCGCACTCCCGTACGTCCGTTTCGTTGGTCTAGCAAACGGCGCGTCTGTGTGCTTTGCCGCAGCGGGAAACGATCCGTTTCTGTTCGGGTGAACTACCGCAGCTGCAAATCAAGAGTCCTTCCGTATGCGTGATAAGGCGCAGGGTCGGAAGCCAATGTGTCTTGTCGCTACCAATCAAAGTTTGGGTACCCCGCGCAGCTGGCTGTCCTCGAACTGCTGTGTCGTACTCGTACTCGATGGCCGTGTTTGCGGTAACCGTATGGCACTCGGAGGCACTCGTCCGTGACTGCGGCTGCAGGATGCTGTGCTCGGCAACACTGTCCGGTTTTCTCCTCGTTTTCCCCTGGCTGTTCTGTTCCGTCTCGGCCCAATTGCTCGTCGGGAGCCGTTGTGTAACGTGGTTTGTAGAGGCAGGTTATTCTGTTCGGGTCGCCTTGGTTTACGAGCAATGAGCAACGATGATCAAGCGTGAGGTGGACAGCGTGACTTGGAATGGGTATCGGTCCCGCCAAGGGCGTGCAGCCTGGTCACGAAGGGAGGGAGAATGGACCGGTAATGTGTGCCGCAATGTGACAGGGAGCCCTGGGAGATTGATGAGTTGAATTAGAGGGGCATACAGCAGAAGTGAAGAACTCGGCCGGAGCAGAAGAGTTGGGAGACGAAGAGGCAGAGCTCTAGCGGGCACTGGGGCGCTGCACGTAGTGTGTGCAAGGAGGACAGAGAGTGGATATGACGTTTCCCGCTGTGGGTGTCTTCGTGGGTTTGATTACTCGCTCCACCGGTAATGATCCTAGAATGTGAGCGCTATTTGCCGGATCGCTGTTCGAACGCTGGTTCCAAAGTCTGGCAGTAGACCAACCCCCCCACCCTTTTTTTTTTTTTTGCTTGTGTTGTTCTTCATTACGTGCATGGAGCCCGTAGGGCTATGGCGATGTGTGTGTCCTTAGATGCGGCAGGAAAAACGCCACATTGCATACACATACCAGGTATCCCTATATACCTACACAGTTAGTAATCCTCACATATATCTATTACATAGGTACTATGCTATGCGTACCCGCGGAACATCCGTGCCCTCGGAAGACTCCTCGCACCAAGACTTTATCATTATACAGTAATGATAATTGTATTTTTTAAATAGCTATATTTTTGTGACTTTTGTGAATTGTGTTGGCTATGCCAATTGTTGTGGGTTGTATGCATACTAATAGTGAAGTGTCCATTCACATAAGGGGCACGGACCAGCGCCGTCCCATTGTAAATTAGGTGGGAACCGGTTAGCGGTTTCCGCAACTGAGAACTTGCAATCCTCTATGCTACAACTTTGTTACTTCAACTACAAGATTCGAATCGACGATAGTAGTTTTACTTGAAGACTTCCCACCATATATTTACATATAATGACAAAGAAATGTATATTGAAAGCAGGAATATTTAATGTTCAAATTTAGTAGGATAGCGAATAACACGGATATAAGCAACAGAGATTGTAAATAACGAAAAAATATAGGTAATTTTTTGAGTTGATCTATTTGGTAACATTATTTTAATTGGGTTGAAAGTCGTATTTAAGAAATACTCCACCACTATAGAGTAGTTAAAACGTTTTTAAAAACGAACTGTTTAATTCAAATCGCGATTATTAATAATGATAAAAAGAAACTATAAACCCTTAAATAATAATTTATAACTCTTTTTATATAAGCTTTGCCATTTATAATCTTTTTTAATTTTAAGGTTATAGTTTTATTTTAGCGATCCGTTATATTGATTAGATAATATGAGTTATCAGTACGTTTTTATAAATGATTGATTATGAAGTCAATATATTACTCACTTTAAAGTCAATCAAAAACTAATAAAGATTAAAAAAGTCTTTATTAATGGTGTTGTTAATAAACCGTTTATTTACAAATATTGTAATGATAGAAAAGGTGTCGAATGATACGATATAACTTAGTGTAAAAGTATGCCTGAAAAGGTATATTGAGGGTAGCGTTATAGCATAAATAGCTAGTAACAAGTAGGTTATACGTAACCTAAATTATCCCGGTAATTAACGGTTGGAAAATAAGGACTGAATTATGGTTGTAAAGAGGATAACCGTCATTATATTTTACCATATATTCCAAAATGAATATTTTAATCATTTAATTCTCATTATTGAGAATATCAATAGAAAAATTACGATGATTTATGCGTATCGTACGAATAAAGCGAGGATATAAAATATCACAGGTAATTAAAACGTTGGGATTGTTTTAAAAATGTTTATTTTTGAAAACCTTACGGCTTTTAGAAAAAAACCATTAACGATAATAAGGAAGAAGATATAAGAATTTAGAAGCGGAGAGTTAACTAGTTATTTCGAGCGAATAACCTGTAGTTCTCAATCTTAAAAACAAGAGTAAAAGAAACCTTTGGGAATATTTTTTTCGAAATAATATATTGGATCGCTTATTGTCCGCTTTTTCATTATAAATAAATATTGAATGAACTTGAAACAACGATTTTTATCAACGTATTTATTATTTGAGAAGTTATTTTATTTTTATAGAGTATTTAAGGTTCCTATAATCAGTAAGAATGATAAATGAAGTGGTTATATTATAGAATTTGGCGTTTTATATTTTTCAATAACTTATAATTTTTATAAGTTTTTTTTTTCTAAATTTTGTAATTATATTCGGCGGGCAACAAACAATAGAAATAGTTTGTTATAGTGCGGAGTAATCCTTCCTTGTCGCATTATAGTATATAATCTTCCAAGACCTATCCATATACTAGGGTTTTAAAAACGTGTTTTATTTATATTTTTATTCAACGAAAATAGGTTTTACAAAGACCTTCTTAAAATAATATTAATTGCAGTGCAGTCAGTTGACAATACTAACTGTAAATGAAGTGTATTTTTATTAGGTCTACTATAATTAACCATAAAAATTAGTGTGTAGACCGCATAGTTGTCTATCAAACCTGGAACAATATATCCATCACTTGACTACGTAGTACTACTGTTAATTTAAGTAATTCGAATCGATAACATTGTAACATCTAAAGCCTCACTAATACTAATTAGTATTTATTAGGTTAAGTATAGATTTCCTAAGTAAAAAAAAGAAGCTACTTTCCAGTTGTTACACTTTGGAAGAATCTAAGGTAAAGGAAAGGCTTTTACAAAAGGACTCTATTTCTACATCAGTCCACATCGGCAGTTAGTAGAGAAGACTTTAAATTACATTATTTTATAACAGAAGTTGGGATTAAGCAACTATATCGTTATTTGAAAACATTAAGAAATCTTCATATATTCATTTTGAAGAAAAATGTTGAGATCATCACAAGCTGATTCCTGGGCTGGTGATTACCAGGAATCTAACCCCGACGGTTTCTATGCTCTTACAATGATTTAGAGCTACCTGGTAATATTCTTTTACACATATTACGTGATTAAACTACCACTTTTTTGTAGTATGTAGCAGTTCTTTAGCAGGAGTTTATTTCTCTCTTTTTAATCAAGGATTATAGATAGTATCTGCCTACTTTAAGCGATTGTTTTGGCTCAGTCTCATTACATATTATTGTCGATATTTTTTGAATGGTGTTTTCGTTATTTGCATAAGGCTATATTTTAGGGTTATATTTTGCGACCTTCTGAATTTGGACTTTTAGGCTTTGGAATAGTTCTTTGACGCGCGTATCAAAAACGAGTTTTAAAGCGTTTTGATAATGTAATACGATTATTCAACTTCTTTATACAAACGATTTGCCGAAACTTTACATATGAAGTAAGTTAAGCAACACTAAACCATTCACGAGTATACTTTACATATTTAATGAAGTACTATAAACGTATTTATTACGTTAATAAATATAATTAAGCAGCTTGAAATATTTACTAGAACGCTTATATTTTTGGAGTAACCCCTCATTCTGAAAGGGTTTCGTTATTATGTTACCTTTGATAAACAACATAATTAGTCTGTTAGTTCCTATTGAAAACCGTATCAATGATAACAACGATCCAGATTTCTTCGATATCGATTACTATGTTAATAATTTATCCGATAACATCGGTCTTTAACGAGTTAAACGTAAACCTTTTCATTAATTAGTTAAGTTTTATAGCATTAAATTACATATTTAAGTATAAAGGACTATGATTTTAAATGAATTAAGTAGAACCTGAATATTTATTAATATAAGAAAAGATCAACTTTATATTGTTTTACTAGAATTTGATGGCTGAGCAATTATAGTTATAAAAGGTTATTACGTTTGCGGTTATGATAGCAGTGATATAGACCCCAACGTTTTTATAGCAATGTTTTACAAGTTTTATTATAACCAAAATACGGTGAAAACCATTCTAATTTAGGTTATAAATTTTAAATAAATCGTTAGTCAACAGTTTTACATCTTTTTATCGTTTAAAAAACCTTATTTGCGGAAGGTAACGGTATAGTTCAGGAATTCGCCGTTAAATTCGTTATCTTAAAATTTGTTTTGAACGATATACTTGTCAAGATCTGAATCCTCCATATCATACCTAGATATTATAATATATAAGTTGTTCGTATTAAATTTATTAATAAACGATTTTATAATCGCTGTACTTGGTACGGTGATGTTTATTAGGTTAGTAATATTGGTATCAGCGGTGTTATTTATAGTTAGAATGTCAACGAAAACGCGCTAGTTCTCAATTATGAGGAAGATATTATTATAACCGACGTAAATATCTTTCTAACAGGTATTGAATAACGTATTACTTAGGTTAATTATTCGTAATTTTCTTATTTTAAGGACTTGAGCTTATATTTAATATATGGTGCTAATGCTTATCGTATTTTTACCTATTGATTGTGTCCTGTATAGCGCCCAAATAACTCCAGTATCAAAATTCATATTGGTATTTACCTTACCTTTAACGACAACCTTATTGGCATTTAAGATAGAAAAGCGTAATTTTTACATATAGTCGTGTAAAGGGGTCGAAAGGATTTCAATTCGACTTGGTAATTTACTTTTAGTTTATCAATAGTTTTCTATTTACAATAAAAATCAATTTCTCATTTAATTTTTTTACGTTTTAGTAAAGATGAGTTTTAAATGATTTAAAGTTACGAAAAAGTAGTATATGTATCGACTACAATTATTATATATTTTTATCCTACCTCAACGATTCTGCACGATTACCCATTATATACTCAAAACCTTTTTACGACTCATTCTTAATAATTTATTCAAATATTAATTTCGATAGATATCGATATTTAATTTGGACTTGGAATTTTTTTCTTATATATAATAAAATGTTATTTTTGGTAAACTTTATATAAAGTACCAATAGGTGACGTACGTCACTTAAAGTATATATTAATTTGTGTTTAGCAGGTATTTATTATATATAGAAACGGTGTTTGACGCTGGTAAAAAAATGTAGGGTATCGATACCGCTACCTTTTATATTATACTTCGTAAGTTTCTAAAGAATTAAGATATTATTACGTGATTCGTCGCCATTTCCTTCGAAAATATCAACAATCCATTAACCCTAATATTACACGTTTTCATTAACAATAAAGTTTTCTATACCTTAAAGGAATTCGCGCTTTTATTTGAAAATACTCTAAAAACAAGCTACGTGATTCCTACCCCGAAGTCAATTATAAAATTGTAATTGAAAATAACAAGTAGAGCCAGGAATAAGAAGTCTTTTAGTGGTTGTTATACAATATATTATGGAAGGCGTTTTTAGTGTTACACAAGACTTTAATCAAATTATTATACTAAGATTATATTTGCGAAAGTAGCTTTTTAATGGGTGCCCCCGTACTTTTCATTAAGAAACCTGGAGACTGATTACTTTTTTGGGTCGATTACCATAAAGTTAATTTTATTAAGAAGATCTATTATTATTTTTGTATTATTTAATCAAGAACTCATTCTCACATAGTTCATAAGTTAAGTGGTTCATTAAATTTGACGTTAAAGGTGTTTTTTATAAGCTTCGTATTAAAGAAGGCGATGAGTGAAATATTGCATTTCGTATACTGTTTAGAATTTTAAAAAGATTGGTTAACTTTTTCGTTCTTGTCGGTATACATTTAACCTTTTAACAATATATTAATAATTTGTTACGTTGAAGTTTCAACTCTTTATATTTTGTTTACTTTGACAATAGTTTCATATATTTAGGTAACATTTTTGGCAATTATAACGTTAAGGTTTAATATATACTAAACTTATTGAGTTTCTTTAGTTTAAGCTTTGATATATATTAATATGAACTACGTATTTGAGATTTGTTATTTAAGAGGAAATCGGAATAATTATAAATTGGTAAACTCTATGTATATTCCGGAAATAAACAGTTTCTATGTTTATATTATAGGTAGGGGTTTTCTTTTTGTATTCACTAACTTCCAACGGAAATTTATTCGTATTTACATTGAAATTGCCGGCCCCCTAATACCTTTAATCAAAAAGTTGCTGTTTTCCGTTAGTGACTCAAGGAAAAAGCTGTTTTCGAATGATTTGAACTCTTTTTTTCTCTTGAAACCAATTCTCCTTAATGCGACCCTAACTGAGAAACTTTGTTAAAGGACGATTATTTCGATTAATCCTTAAAAACATATCATTTTAACGGGAAGATTACGGTATCCTATACTTGAGAGCGTATCATTTTTCATCGTTTATTATCTTTCAAACACAATCACGAAATTTACAGCAAGGAATTATTAAGATTATAAGCTATTTGAAAATATGGAATGCGAAGTTTCTGAGTAAGGCCCGCCTGTTTATTATTTTTATAGATTATAGGAATTTGGAATATTTATTATTACCTGACAAGTTTCTGCACGACAGGTTCATTAATTCAAATGACTTTACCAATTTATTCTCAAACTTGTTTTTAATAAAGAGGTCAATTATATACTACCAGATAAATTATCTCGATTAAACCAAGATAATCCAAAAGGCCTCTTCGAACCTCGCTTTTTGGACTGGGAATTATAAATCCTATGCCCCGAATATTTCTTTTTAAGCTACTTCTGCGTAGGCTTATCTCCTAGTTTACCATCACTAAGGAGTCTATTCCAAAAGATTATAAACTTTTTACCAACGTCAACTTTTACAACAGCTGGAACGCCGCTATTACCTAAAACACCATTTACTCCCGTTTAATACGCACGGTATATATAGGTGACTGGAGTTTTCCTACCGATATTCGTATTAATAACGACCAAATACTTAAGGATTTAATTTCGAAATATTTAGTAAACGACGATAATATCTTACGGTTCCGTAACCATATGAAGGATTTTGTTTACGAGCCCACTGCTATCAAGTCAATTTCAATTACAAATTATTCACTTTTTACCGGTTATTCGAACCGTACCGCTACCATCATCGTTTTATTTGAAATATATTCATAATCCTGGATATATCGTATAGTTCGATGCTTTTACCAGAATTATGATATTGATTAATAAATAACTTTTTAATGATATCGCTGTAAAGTAATTCTAAACATTCATTGATTTACGAATAGCTTGAAAATAAACTGTTCTTTGACTTTGTAGTCGATTCCTATGAAAAATAAATTGAATACATCAGTTAAATTATAATTATTACTTGAGGTTTAAATAAAGCTATTACTTTGAAAATGATAAATACTATTAATGTTAAGGATTATATAAAGCGACTTTGAAACTGTTATTAACAATGTTAGCTTTTTTTGCGTTATTAATAGTAATCGAAATTCAAATTAAACTAGTGGTTTTTAAAAATACTTTTACAACTTGACAGGGTTTAAATAATGTTTAAGTACCTTATTTCACTGCAAAACGGATAATAGTACTAAAAGTACCAATTAAAAGATTTATCGTATCTATATTTTTGTGTTATTTATATTGGATTTAATAAAAACAACCTATTACATAATTATCAGTCAATGTGAAATGATAAGCATATTATTTCTCCTAATATTAAACTATTTTTGGAATATAAGAATATTAAGTTAACTTCATACAGCCTATCCAAAGTTTACTTATTTTAGTTACAAAATTATACTTAAGGGTCGAAACTTTCATCGAACGTATTCGCAATATAACAAAATTCGTACAAATAATAATAACGGTTATATAATAACAAAAAAAAATTAATAAAGAATGTTTTCTTTTTAAACGGTTTCAAGTCAATGATAACGTTTAATATTTATTTAAAAACTACAAACAACTAAATTTAGAACAAATATCGTATTATACGTACCATTAATTCTCATATCATCAAATTTAATATTCCGGGTAGAAACCACTTCCGATTTCATGTTAACTAATTTATCCGAGTTACTTTCGACCATTTTTAGAGTTAAAAAGTCCGCGATCATTAACTACCCATTATCGACATTATTAGTAATAATAGCGAAACCAAACCTGAATTAAACATCGAGGATATTTCATGAGTCCAAAATAAACCTCAAATAAATCGCCTTCGTAATAGTAAATACCTCAAGTAATAAGTTTTAATTAAACTAACAGGATATATTTCCTTAAGTTAAAAACTTTTTCAAACCTTTCTGAATATCGAAGCACTTTATTCTTCAAAATACCGTTATAATTCAATTTAAGATAATAAAGGGTGTTCCCACCCAACCAATCATTGTATTTGTATAATATATTTAAATAGAAATCTTAGCTTTGATCGATCAAGGCGTATTTCGTTTGAAATATTTTAATTTAGCTATCTACGGCATTTATAAGATTTCTTTCACCCGCTTCGTATACGAGGTTAAAAACTAAACCGGGAAACTTTACGACAATACACGTTTAATTGTAAAAGAATATAATGACAAAGGTAAAAAAGATATTATAACCTAATTACTCACGTTATAACGGGTAAATTATCGCCTGGTTTTAACGTTGGTTATCCATTTTAACGATTTATATAATTTATATGTTAAACTTCAAGAAATAACGTAAGTTTATATCTAATTTAAGGAACGATTAAAACGACGGATCTATGCCGATATACCTAAAGACTTTAGGTAATATTACCCACCTAATACGATTTTACGTATTAAAAAAACATTTTACGGCTTAGCCGAAGCCGGTGTTAATTAGTACAACACTTATTAAAAATACTATAAAAAACGATTCGAAATAATTAGCTTTACCTTCAACCCGTACTTATTAGTATTAACGACTTGGTCGAGGGCTTTATACGAATAGATATATAAATGAACGACATCTTAACGTTATCTAATTCCTTATTTTCCGTATCCGAAAAAAGGCAAATTTTAAAAACTGGCTTAAAAGTTGAACCTAAAACTTACCTAGCGAAAAACAACGTAATCGATTTTAATAACTTTATTATTACCCTTGGGAACGACATTTTAAATCCTACATAAAATGGGTAACGAAATAAGGTTACCTTTATTGTTTTAAATAACGTGAAACGGATCGAAGAATATAAGTGTTAATATATACATGACATTGAGGGTACTGTTATAATATAATTAAAGGCGGCGTTTAACTTTTTAATCGTCGTATATTATTAAACCGACCAGACGGACGATAGGTATTAAGCGTTGAACAAACATTTTTCGTAACAAATATATTATCCGAAACGCGACTTGTAATTCTTATCGCTGAATATAGGTATTATAAAACTTTTTATTTTTATTAACGTCTTTTTCGTTAATAATAACGATTATAATTTATAAATTGGTATAGTTTTAGTATTTAATAACAAAATATCCGCCCGAAATAGCTTTAGGTTTTGAGTAAATATTATTTATTAAAACTTTACCAAATACAAAAAGGTTAGACATAGCGTCCTAGCTTTCGAAATCTATAATATAGTTAAAGGCTTCGATCAGGGTATTACTATAACTATAACGGTTCGAATAACTATTTCCAACCTTAGTTTACGCCTTATTCCTTTTATTATTTATACTAACTCCTTTTCGCTTTATAAATGCCTGATTAAGTTGGGTATTATAAATTAAGAACGATTGATAATCGATATTATAACTTTATGAGAGTCGTATGAACGCCGTGTAATAGAGGAAATATGGTAAATCGACAGAAAATATAATATTGTAGATACGATAATTAAATTAACGTTAAACGGAGCCCTAAAAATACTTATATTAACGAGTATATAATTTATTAGAGTTGTTAAAAATGTTTTACGATTTCAATAAGTTATTACGTTATATTAATTTTTATTCATTCGGATCGTCTTATTAATAACTTTCGCGCCGACCGATATTTTTCCTTTATTTAAACGGACTATTCTCATCAATCACCAACTTTACCTTTATTTAAATGTATTATTTGCGCCTATTACTAATTGTACCTTCATTAAACACAATTATTCGTATCGATTTACAATTTCTTTTTTACTTATTCGTTTTTACAACGTTATAACAATTTTAGTATATTATCTTTTTAATTTTAAATTCCAAGTTATATTTATTAATTTCAACAATTGTTTTATGAAGAATTATAAAATTACTATATAACGTATTGAATTATAGATAGGTACGCTGGCTCAGCCCAAGGTTATTAATCTATAATTAAAGGCAAAGGGCGATGCCATCACATTCCTATCGTCATCACCACCACTTTTTCCCTTTGTATTAACATTATCGTTATTACAGCTCATTATGTTATTAACTATAACGAGGATATAGTCTTACACCTTATTGGTTATACTTTTGGGTAAAAATATAAAGGAAGAATCACCCTCTTCGTGGTGACGTACGATAATATCATCGAATTCGTTTACGTAATATATACGTAGGTCCCGTTTTTAGGCTGTCACAGTGACTACCATCTTTTTAATCCACTGGTTAACGTTTATTTACTAATTAGTATCGGCTTATTTTAGTTATTTATAATGATTACTTTTTTTGGATCACCCCGAACGGTGTATTTCTATTGGAAAAAGTTTTGAAAAATCGATTAAAATTTACTAAAAAGCTGGTAGGTACGTAATACAGCTTCGGTTTACGGTTTTGAGATTAACGGGCCGGGGGTGTACGAATTGCCAATCCATTTGTAACGATAGTAACGAGTCAAATGGCCCCTGTTTTTATAGTAATCGTTAATAAACTTACTCGCGGTCGCAAATATGATATACGACACGTAAAACATATTTATTAACGGCTTAAGGATATGGATCAAGATACGTCGTTTTAACGTTTAATACGTTAAAAAAGCCTTTCGACGTACCTTAATAATATAGAGTTTGAGACGGCGAAAGAAATTTGTTTTATATTCCTTATTTATAAGAAAGTTGGTTAAAAACTTGAAGATAAAGGGATTAGGATATGCGTATCTTAACGTAATCATACTAAGTTACGTTTACGATATAAAAAGTTCTTTACGAGTAATACGGTTTTTACCCGTAGGGAAAGGGTAATGTTTATAACCTTAGGAACGCTTTACTTCTTTTCCTAAGAGTTG
>JASMMZ010000020.1:158296-235264 GCA_038502455.1 Anisogramma anomala | reverse complement strand
CGGCAATAAAAGAGATTGTGCCTGATAAGGGCGGGCTGTTACTACTGGTGGTGGTGGTACTAAGGGCGGCGGCTACGGCGGCTGCGGCAACGGCGACGCGCCGACGCTTTCGCGTCAAATAGTGCCTTACAATCCAATTTTTATGTAGCATCTGTTTAAGAAATAGGTTAATATATAGGTATTAGCTAAAGACCTAGTTATTAAAGCAGTTTGTTTAATTTCAAGGATTGAATATTAAGTTGAAATAAGAATTTGTATCGGTTTAGATTACACGCCTTTAAAAAAAAGAAAAAAGTTTTGCCTAAACCAATAACGATATATCTTTTTATACTAATCTCATACGTAAGTACCTTTACATAAGTAACCTCTATAACACCAGCGTAATTACCTTCATTAATTACGCAAAGACTTTATTATTAATTATATCGCTCCTATTTAACTATACTTACCAGGGCCAAATTATAAATATTACTTCAGCTAAACTTTGTTCATTTTAGTCTAATTTAAAACACCACTTCGGCTAAAATTTGCTAATTCTAGCCGAACTTGTTAATTTGAATCTTTTGCAATTAATACGGCAATAATACTATTATTACGGAAACTGCTGATTTGTACTTTTTACGATTAATAAGGCAATAATACTATTACTACGGAAACAACTAATTTAGACTTATTGAAATTATTAATACAAATAATACTGTTATTACTAGATTATAGATACGGAGTATATTAGGAAAAGAGAAAAAAATACCTGTATGGATATTACTATATATCCTTATAGATAGTATATATATGCTAAGAAGCAGTGCACTGTATTGTAGGGTATACTCCTGTAGGGCTTACGATAACGTGTTATACTATAGGCTGCACTCTTGTAAGACGAAAAGTGTATCATGCATGGATCGGTCTGAAATAGCTATTCCAGACCGACGGAAAAGCGTTGATTGGTCTAGAAGATGTATTCCAGAGTGATACGCTTTGGGTGGAAGGCTTATAAGCCTTCACCTGTAGCGTACACCTCTAGATAATTCTTAACTTATAATATTCTATTATAATACAATACCAATCATTCTGATTACTATTCAAAGACCTTATGTTCACGTGAATATTATAGGTTTGAGACCTTACCGACACATACGTTATAGCTCTTCGGATTATTACTAACGTGGTTACAAATTCCGCCCTATATTACCTTTTATGTAGGTAAAAGAGATTTAAGTCGAAAAAGTAGATAAAGGTTTTTTATTAACTGCGACGAAAAAAGCTGAACTTTTGGATTCAATTTCGTTAAAAGGTTTCATAGCTTTAACGTCGTAATTGTAAAATCGAGTAAAAAAAGTTTAGTTTAATCAAAATACGTATAAATAAGGATCTATTCTTTATGCCTTTACTTTTTAATAATACTTACTTTTTGAATATTTCAATAGATTTTGGCTATAATCATTATTATATTATAAATAGGGCTTTAATATAAAGGTTCGAGATTAAATATATTCGGCTATTATATCTTTTAAATCTTATTACAATATGAAGGGTACGGAAAAATACATATACTACCTAAATAGCTTAGTTTCGTATAAATATTAATATATAGTCGAATACGATATTAGTGTATATGATTCCCGGAATAACTCAGGATACAATTTTTGGAATATTGTGGATGCAATATAAATAGGTAAACTTAAACGTTGGCGGTAGTGGTTTAGTAATTTATAGTTGAAAGGTTTAATAATTAAATCGATAATAGTATACCTTAAATCGAAGGATATACAAGGCGTAATAGAATCTGTTTTTATCAATTTAGCTAAACGTTCGTATCAGAAAATAATACGTACGGGAGATTAATTCCGGTTAATTTTATCATAAGCTTTTAAAAAATAACGTGGATTTTACAAACGACGGTGACGATTACGGTTTAAGAAAAAGAGATTTCAATTAAATTTCCTATCAAAATTAACGAAATTCCGCGACCTTTTCAATAAAAAAAAGGTTATAACTTTACCCCTATATAAAGGGAAACTATATTACTATATTTACATAAAGTTGAATAAAAAGATATTTTTATTTAAACGACTTTAGGGGTTATTATATTTAATATTATCAAATTGACATTTAAGGTTTTAATGACAGGTTACGAAATTAATAATAAGGACTATGTTTGGGTTAATATTTTATCGTTCATAACACCGGTATTACTTTTTTTAATTTAGGAGGACGGATAATGGTTTTTTATCGATTAACCAGTAATAAATCAAATTGCCGAGTAAAACTGTTTTCCCTTACCTTCAATTGAAAAAACCTTACGTACGTTATCGAAGTCGATATAACTTACGAAGTTAGATATTTGAACAGCTTTTTATCGTATCCAGACTATACTCGAATAAAAGGAATTAACGACGTTTCGTACTAGATTTGGGGTATTTCAATAATTAATTACACATTTGGGCTAACGAAAGCGCCAGCGACGTTTTAACGATATACTAATTATATAATAACGGATATTTTAGATATTTTCGTTATCACTTATTTAAACGTCGTTTTTCTTCTGGTATTAAATAT
This sequence comes from Anisogramma anomala, assembly GCA_038502455.1. Taxonomy (NCBI): domain Eukaryota; kingdom Fungi; phylum Ascomycota; class Sordariomycetes; order Diaporthales; family Gnomoniaceae; genus Anisogramma; species Anisogramma anomala. Next base: position 232,705 of record JASMMZ010000020.1, on the reverse strand, counting down.
GATTTTATAGAAAATTCTCGCAGGGTTTTCAAACTTTTTTATAATATGGGGTTCAATCTCAATTTAAAAAGGTTTAACTTCGTAATTGAGGACGTAAAACACCTAATTTTTATTATAACGGTTAGGTTAAATATTTGGACTGACCTTGAGAAAGTCTGAGTAAATTACGAATAAAATTTATTATGTATTATTCGAACGATGCGAAATTTCCTGGGGTTTACTAATTTTCATCGTAAATCTATTAGTAATTTTTCCGAATGAACGAATTATTTCGTCCCAATAATAAAGTAGGAGATTCCTTACGTTTGAACGAAACGAGAGAAATATATATTTTCAATTTTAAAAGATACTTTTATTACATCCCCAATTTGGTTTTTTAGGATTTAAATCGGACAACGTTAATAGAAACCAACTATTCGGAGACAGCGTTGAAAGGATGCTTATTGTAACGAAATAAAAATAGTATCCTAAAGCTAATAACTTGCTATTCCGTACGATTAATAAATGCGAATCGTAATTATACTATTTACGATAAAGAGCTTTTCGTAGTAATATTCTTTTTCAAAACGTAGTTTTTCGAATTACGTAATATCTGTACCGTATCTACGATCCTAACAGATTATGAAGGATTAAATATTTTTCTTTACCACGTTTAATTTCAAATCGCCAATTTAAATACGCCGAAATCCTTTCACTTCTTTAATACCACCTACGATATAGGCCTGTAACTTAAGGCGCTCGCCCGGATATATTAACCCGTAAGTTACAAAATAAGCCCGAAGTTTAAAAACGCCATATGCGAGTCTTTTTACTTATTTTTACCCTGATATTAAACGTGGTAACAATAAACTTATATATTAAGAAAACGTAAATTACGGCGGGTTATAATTTTTTTTTGTAATAGAGGTTTAGGTATTGGATCGCGATGATATATACCTTAAAGCTAGATCGAAAGTTTTCGAAAATTCGTCGAAGGTAGGACCGCTCCGAGCTCGGCTCGCATCTGAATCCTTATCAGGGATAATGTTGGGGGGTTTTAGTACGTTAAAACCTATAATACCGTTACGAACTCAGCCCATGTTAAACCCGTGAATATTGTTAACGCCGAATAATCGTTTTATTTTCAACCTGGGTACCTTAACGAAATTGTCAAACTAAGTAATAAAGAATAACTCCTTATATAATATTTACTTATTAACGGTTTCTAAAGGTATTAGGCGCTTTTTAACTGAAACTGAATAATCGATATAAATGACGAAATATAGGATTAATCTTCGAGGAACGTTATATTATTGTAATCGATTATAACTATCTCATTAGAAATCATTAATGACGAAAATCTTTTCATAAGCCTATTTTCGCCTATTATAAATCATCCTGGTAAAGAAATTTTATTTCGTATTGTTTAATGGGATAATTATCGGAAGGTAATAATCGTAAATATTCAACGTTTATATCGAATATATACGTAATGTAACAGGATAAAACTTCGTCATACTTTACGATAAGACCTCCTTTAACCCCTTCTCATTTCAAATAGGTATTGGATATATGGTTTTATCGACTTATAATCGACTTATTAACTATTGAAAGCGACCTTCAATATTTATTAATTATTATAAGTCGCTTTTTTGAATTTTTTTAACTTGAAGTTATATAATTTATAATTATCGATACCTATGCGAAACGCTCTCGGAATATATAGTAAAAATTTCATGGATTTTTAGCCTTTATTATTAGTAATCGCGGTTCAGATTAGGTAAACATATTTCAAATGACTTTATGTATTTTAATAAAAACCAAATAACTTTTATTTACGATGTATTATTGATAAAGACATAACGGAATCAAATGTATAAATTACAAAGTTTAAAAGTACTTACGTATCGTCGTCTCCTTTTCGTATCACGTTTAGGATCTATATTTATCCGTTTATAAATTTACGTTAAATTACTGAAAGTTGACGGTTACTGGATTTAACACAAACCGTTTAATAAATGGGTATAAAATATCACCTATTTCAAGAGTCAACAGGAATACAAAGTTATAAATAAATTTGAAGAAACGAGTCTTTACGTTTTTAATATATTTATACGAAAGTCTAAAGTTAATTCAAGCGACGATAACTTATGTTGAATAATAAATTAAAATAACAGCTAACGGTTGCCGACGTTCAGCGGAACGATATGAAGTAAAAGATTAGGTTGAACTCAATTTACGTAATATTCAAATTAACCGCCTAAATAAAAAGTTCAATTAGTCTCATAATTAGTACCGGGTCGTTGATATTTCGAACTTATTTAATTTAGTTTTAAGCTATTTTAATAAATACTTTATATTTTACGTAAATAAATTATACAAACAGTTTCGGGTCCCTTTTTATCGTCAGTTTTATCCGATATTCATTCGAAATTTATTTTTGTTATGAACTACAAAGAAAAATATATATACGGGGAATTTAAAGTTTAAGAAATTTTCGTGGTAAAAACGGAATGGGGCGGGGTTCACTTTATATTAATTGAACATAAGGAATATAGTAACTGAAAGCAAATATCATGGGAAAATTATTAGTATATTATAAGCTTCAATAATTTTAACAAGAAATAAAGGGATATTTGTATTTATGATAACCAGGTATTTCGATGTCAACTTCGAATAAATATTAAATAACTTACGCAGGACAAATAGTCTATACCTTCGGAATAATGTATTTTTTATAGAAAAAAAGGAAGTTTTATTATTCAATTGTAATAAAATATAATAGATAAGGTTAGGTAAATATTACCCGACTTTTTCGAATATGTATCTGATTATAAAGCGGTTTTTACCATGATTTAGTAAAAGTTTACATACCTATTATCATTATTTTTATTAAAGTTTAAAGGAGATTGGCGTTATTAACATTAAGTGTATTATTATAACTAGTTTCAGATATTAAAAAACGCCGGTGGAAAAAAACGATGAAGGGCGTAACGGGTGTTGGTAAACACAGATAAAAGGGGTTAATAAAAGGTAGGATGAGCGCGAGGCGACGCCAAAAATTGCGGATAACTTTAGGAAAGATGGGCGTTGAGGGAAGCCGACGATAACAATTAACGAGGAGTAGGGTAAAGGGCGAGGCGAAAAAAACGACCTGTTAAACAGGTTACCAAAGATTATAATATATTAATTTGGGTGCGTGCAACGTAGTCGGCTCGGGTACAATCTTTCGCCTATTCGCATTCGGTCCGATGAACTCGGTTTTAACTAAGGTTAATAAATTAAACACGGGTAAAATCTGGGCTCGTATAGTTAGACCATGGATATCGCTCGTTAGGTTTTGTATGCTGTAACTTATATTTATTATAAAAAACATAATTTACGTAATTATATTATTTTAAATAATTAGGCTAAAATTACGAAAGGGTATATAGCGGGTATTGAAAGGGATCGGAGCGTACATATTATGCATTAATATACGATTAGCCAGAAAAATGCTATTTTTATAAATAGGTAATACCGTAAAGAATAACAGAAAAGTTTAAAAAAAGGACGGATCCGGGAGGAAAAGGCGATAGGAACGTAAAATTAAAGGGCTAATGGCTTATATAAACGGTATGATAGGAACTTTTTGTATCCGTGTAATATCATGGAACCGGGTGAGCTAATTAACCAATTTTTTTTTAAAAACGCGGGGGTGAAAACGAACCGATAACCTGGTATATTTTTTTCCTGTTTACATATAAAAGATACAATATAGATTTTATCCTCGGTCGTAATAAATAATTAACGTAAAACAGCGTGTAAACTAGACGAAAAATTAATTAAGTTTATTTCCTAAATATATTACGAAAAACGTTTAAGTTACGATTAAGTTTTTCGTAACCCTAATTTATATGTTTACCTTATTTGAAACCTTTTGGTACGTACGATAACCTTACATCCGATAAATTTGGATACCAAGAAAAGAAATACCAAAGTTAAAAACACAGTTTATATATTATATATGCTTATATTTAGCTTATAAAAAGAGGGATTCGTTTTTATTTTCGTTATAACTAAAAACGAATAGGTTATCTATAATGCAAAAAGATTACCAAAGGTAACTAACGGCACGGTATTTATATAAAATGAGGTAGTATACTTTACGGGATGACTTATTATCTTGATTAAAAGCGTCCACGACGATATTACCAAAATTATGTTTATTATATACGTGAGTTATGAAGACAGCGTAAAGAAAATAGTGAAAAGTATCGACGGAAATTAATAGTTGAAATATATAGGGTAAAAGTAAAATTATTACGAAAAAAGGTAAATGGTAAAAAAAGAGAAACGTTATAAAGAAGGAAAAAAAGAAGTTTTAAAGGTTACGAGGGTGTTCGTATTTATAGGTATTAGTAAACCGGATTTAGTAGGAGTTACGTGTTATATAGGGTGCGTTATATGGCATTAAAGGAAAAAACAAGGTATTATACAGCGCGTTAAAAGGTACGTTATACGATATCGATAGTAAAAAGGATATATTATATGGTAAGTTGAAAGGCGCATTATATGATGCCGGCGGTTTAGGGTTAAACCGGCTAATACGTTATACGACTCAATAAAATGTACGTTATATATTATCGGCGACCCGAGATTAAATTAGCTAATACGTTAGGCAATATTTTAAGAGCGCGTTATACGACGCCGGTAACCTCAAGTCAAATCGTCCGATTTATTATACGATGTATTAAAGAATACGTTATATGATATCGGCAGCTTAAGGCTAAACCGGCTAATACGTTATACGTCATGTTAAAGGCGCGTTATACGGCATCGGAGGCCTAAGATCGGATCGGCCGATACGTTATATAGCGCGTTAAACTCTGCATTACCAGCTCGCGCCCAACTTATATACTAAGTGGGTAAGGCTCGCGCCCTACGTTTAACCAACAGGATACCGTAGCCATTATATTATTCAAAGAAAAGGGGGGTATATTATGGACTTAGGCTATTGATTATTTAATCTACAGGTTACGTAACTGTTTATGTAATGAGATGAATGGTACCCGATCTGGGTTCGGTCCAGGCGCGGTCCAGGCGCAGTCCCTGTACGGTACGTGTAAGAGTATATAACGGGTTGGGTATTGGCTATGTCCATAGGTCCTGCACGATGGGACACGGTAGCCTCTTTTAGTCTTCCACCGTACCTTAATAGTAAACCCCATTTGGCATCTACTTGACTTACTATCGTAGGTCGAACCATAACAGTTTTAATTGTTTACTTATAGAATTCGTATAAGTTTAACGGTCGGATAAAATATATTTACAACGGAAATTTATACACTTGAAGTATCTTCATTAAAAGGTTATAATAATTACGACTAATTGTTTTAATATCGCGGATATTTATTTTAACAATCCCGTTCGATACGCGTTTAAAACCAAAGACGTCGAAAGACGTAGATAATGGTAAAAAACGCTGGGTTCGACTTGTTACGGAGCGCTACGTAAGTTATAGTTTGATGGACTATTACTAACGTGATTACGATCTTCGCACAATATTACCTCCAACGTAAATATATACGGTCCAAGTCGAGAACGTGAAGAAAGAGATCTATTAACGATAATAGGGAAAACCTAACTTTGAAATATAATTTCGTTTAAGGGTTATATAACCTTAACAACGTAATTATAAAATGGAGTGAAATGAGTTTCATTTAAATAAAATACGTATAAACGAAGATTTATTTCCCATCTTTATACTTTTTAATAATACCAACTTTTTCAATCTTTAAGTCTATTTTAATTATAATTGTTATTGAATTATATACAAGTCTTTAATATAACTATCAGAAATAAAACAAAATTAGCTATTACATTTACCCAATTTGAATACGATATTAGCGTTACGAAAAAATACGCGTATTACCCAAATGAACAAGTTTCATATAAATATTGATAAATAGTCGAACCCAATATTAATATATATTATTCCTGGAATAACACAGGATATGATTTTTGAAATACTTTAGATACTACATTAATAAATAACCTGAAATGTTAGCGATAGTCATTTAATAGTTTATAGTTAAAGGGGCTTAGTTATCGACGCGGTATTAACACGTCGTAAGTTGGGGGATATACTAAATAGAGTAGGACTGGTTTTTATTGGTTTAACAAAACGTTTGTACTGAAAAGTATAATATGCGTGGGATAAATCCAGATTAACTTCTACTACAAGTCTTTAAAAAATAACGCTGATTTTATAAAAAACAGCGCCGACTAATATTAATAAGGAAAAAGATAAGTTATATCTTTTACTAAATTTAGCAGATTTCCGCAACCGATTGGACAAGGATAAAACTATAACTTTATTCTTATATAAAGAAAAACTTGACCATTATATTCATATTGAATCGAATACAGATATATTATTACCAAAACGATCTTAAGGATCATTAAACTCAATATTTCAAAATTAAGTTTTCGAACTTTGATAATATATCATGGAATTAGTAAATAAAGGCTAAATCCAGGTAAGTTTCTTATTGGCCGCAATACCAGTACTACTTATTTGTAAACCGAAAGGGGAAAAACGGTTTTATACTAATTACCAGGTATTAAATAAAATTACCGAGTAAAATCGGTTTCCCTTGACTTTAATTAAGGAAACCCTATGTACGTTGTTGAAATCGATATATCTTATAAAATTAAATATTCAAATAGCCTTTTACCGTATCTAGATTATACCCAGATAAAAGGAACTAAAAATGTTTTATACGCGGTTCGGGTAATTTGAATAATTAATTACTTTCTATGAGTTGGTAAAAACACCAGTGATTTTTTCAAAATATATTAATTATATAATAACGAATATTTTAAATATTTTCATTATAATTTACTTCAACAGACTTTCAGTTTTTTTTTCCTATACTAAATAAAACTATATGATGAAAGTTTACAAGGTTTCAAAACGCTTTCATAATGCGAAGCTAAACCTGGATTAAAAAAAGTATAACTTCGTAGTCAAAAAGATACAATATCTGGGTTTTATTATAATAGTTAGGGTAAGTATTCGAGCCGACCCCGAAAAAGTCCGGATAATACGCGAATAGGAGTTACCCCGTATTATTCGAAATATTCGAAGTTTTTTAGGTTTTACTAACTTTTATCGACATTTTATTAATAATTTCTTCAAGCTAATTTATTGTTTTATTCGACTAACGAAGTAAGGAATTCGTTAAACTTAGATAAAGCGGGAAAAATACGTATTTCAAACCTTAAAAATTCCTTTATTAAGACTTCGATTCTAGTTTATTAGAACTTAAATCAGTTAATGGTAGTAACAAACGACTACATAAAAACGACGTTAAAAAGTTGTTTGTCAAAACGGAATAAGGATAGCATTTTAAAGATAATAACTTACTACTCCGTAAGATTAACAGATACGAAACGTAATTATAGTATATACGATAAAAGGCTTTTCGCAGTAATATCCTATTGAAAAAAGTAGTTTTTAAAATTACGTAACGTTCGCACTCCGTTTATAATTTGAATTGATTATAAAGGATTAAGATATTTTTCTTTACCACGTTTAATTTAGGAACGTGAAGTTAAATAAGCCGAAGTCTTTTCGTTTTTTCAATACTACCTACGGAACAGACCCGTAATTCTGGGCTTTCATCCGGATATATTAACCCGGAAATTATAAAAAAATCTTAAAGTTAAAAATTTCTGCGTACAAATTTTTAAGCCTATTTTTATCATTATGTTAAACGTGGTAATAATAAACTTATATATTATAAAAACGTATATTACAGCAGGTTATATGAATAAATATGGTGAAACAAAAGCTTGGTTATTAGATCACAATAACATATACCTTAAGGATGAGCCGAAGGTTTTCGAAAGGTCGATAAAGGCGAGATCGCCCCGGTCCTAACCCGCGCTCAAGTTGTTATTTAAAATAATGCGGAGAATTCCAATACGCCGAAGTCGGTAACACCGCCGCGGATCCAGTCCACGCTAAACCAGCTAACTTTTTAACTCCAAATAATTGCCTTATATTCGGCTCGGGGACCCTAAAGAAATTATAGGACTAAATAGTAACGAATAACCTATTATATAAAATTCGCTTATAAGCGGTTTTCGAATGCTTTAAGTGTTTTCCGGCTAAGGTAAAATGATCGATGTAAATTACAGATTATAAGATTAATTCATGGGGTACATTACGTTACTATAGCCGATTATAACTCTTTAGTTAAGAATTATAAACGACTAAATTAATATGATAAACCTACGATTCTTTTATTATAAGTTATCTGTGTAAAATATCTTATTTCTAATCTTTTAATGAGATTGCTATTAAAAAGGGATAGTTGTCAATATTCGACGTTTATATCGAATGTATACGTAATATAATGATATGAAATCTTGTCGTACTTTATGATAAAGCCTCCCTTAAACCCTCCCCATCCCAAATTAATATTAGGTGTATATTTCTGTTGATTTTGTAATCAATCGACTAGTTATTCATCACGGCTCTCGATATTCATTAGATATTACGGGCCGCGTCTTTAAATTTGTCTAATTCGAAGTTATATAATTTATAACTACCGATACGTATACAGAGAGTTTCCAGAATATATAGTGGAAATTCTATGGATTTCCGGTTGTCATCATTAGAAACCGCGGTTCGGATTGTATAAACGTATTTTAAACGACTTTTTATTTTTAAATTAAAGTCAAATAACGTTTATTTACGACGAACTACTTGTAAATAAATAACTTTATTAAATGTATAAAGCAAAAATATCAAAGGTATTTACGTATCGTCATCTTCTTTTCGTAATATAATTAAGTCTTATATTTACTCCTTCATCAATTTATATTAAATAACCGGATATCAATGGTTACTGGGTTTAACGAAACCCATTCAATAATTATATATAAAATATGACCTATTTTAAAGTTAAATGATATTACGAAATCGTTATTTAATTGAATAGAGCGAGCTTTTACGTTTCTAGTATACTTATATAAGGGTGTAAAGTTAATTTAAGTAACGACAATACATATTTAATAATAAATAAAAATAACTGCGAATTATTTACAACGTTCGACGAAACGATATAAAGTAAAAGATTAGATTTAACTGAGCCTAAATAATATTAAAACTGACCGCCCCAATAAAAGGCTTCATTAACTTTACAATTCATACTGCATCGTTAACGTTTTAAACACATTTAATATCTTTTCAAACATTTTTAATAAATACCTTATATTTTACGTAAATTTAATGAAACGAAAAGTTTCGAACTACATTTATTCGTAGTTTTTATCCGATACTTACCCGCGACCAGTTTTAGTTGTTAAAGATATAGAAAAAAGGTATATATAAGGAATTTAATTTTTAAGAAATCCTGGCGGAAGAAACGGAGCTGGATGGGGTTCGCTTTATACTAATAATAAAAAAGATTAAAAGAAGCCGAAGTAAAAAATACTGGAAAAATGCCGATATATTACAACTTTTAATAAATTTAAAGCGAAATAAGGGGATAACTTGGTTTATAATAACCCAATATTTGGACATCAACGTCGAATACGTATTAAGTAACCTACGCAACGCAAAACGCCTATACCTCGAAAATGATATAATACTCATAAAAAGAGAAGAAAATCTATTACTATTATAATACGATATAATAACTAAGGCCTGGTATACATTACCCGACTTCCTCAAATAAATATCCGATCGCGAGGCGACTTTGATTACGACTTATCAAAAAATATTTACTTGTTATTATTAACCTTATTAGGGGTTAGCGAATAATAACGTTATTAACTTTAAAGGCCCCATTATAACTAATTCCGAATACTAAAAAACGCCGTAAAAGGATTACGATAAAAAGCGTAATGGGTTCTAATAAACGTCGATGAAAAAGAGAACAAAAGGTGGGGCGGGCGCAGGGCGAAGTCAAGGATAACAAATAACGTTAAAGTGATGAAATTTAAGCTAAGCCGATGATAATAGCTAATAAAAGGCGGAGAGAGGGGTGGAACGAAGAAAGCGACCATTTAAACGGGTTAAGAAAGATTATAACATATTAGTTTAGGCGAGAGCGATGCAGTCGGCCTGAGTACAATCTTTAGCCCGCCTACGGTTAACCCGATCAGTTCGATTTTAACTAAAATTAATAAATAGAATAAATATAAAAACGAAACTCGTACGGTTAGATCGTGAACATCGTTCGCTATACTTTATATGCCGCAACCAATATTATCTATAAGGGATATAACTTATGTAGCTATATCGTTTGAATTATTGAATCTAAAACTACGAAAGGATATACGGCGAGCATTACGAAATTCAGCGTAAAAACGATACGCGCCAACGTACGTTTAGCTAAAAAGTTTTAGTTACGATGAATAAATGATACCATGAAAGAAAACAATAAAATTTTAAGGGAAAACGGATTCGAACAAAATGACCCAGAAAATATATAGTAAAAGAGGTAATGGCCTATACGACAGGAATGGTAAAGAATCCTTATATCCAAATAATATCTCGAGACAAGGAAAATTAATTAAATAAATTAAAAGAGGTGAAAGTAAAAACGAGTCGGTAACTCAGGACATCTTTTTACTGCTTACAAATAAAAAACAAAATATAGCCCCTATCTTTAGAAATAACAACCAATTAACGTAAAAAGACGAATAAACCAGGCGAATCCGTAGGTAAAATTATCTTTTAAATACATTGCTAAAGAAGGTTTAATGAAGGTCGGATTCGTTATAAAATTAATTTATAAACTTACCTATAAAGGGACTAAGACCGGAGCTATTGGTCAAGGTGATCGGATTCTTTCTATAAACCTTGATGAAGAAGGGAAAGAGAAGTCCCTGCTAGGGAGCGGCTATGGAGCTAAGACGGTGTAACCATTAGTCATATGACGTGTGGAAACTTGTCTCTAAAGCAGCTTCCTATATATTTTATAGCATTATAGGAGCGTATAGAACCACTAGGGTTGGATCCTTGGTAAAACTAGCTAGGTACTAGCCTGTAACATTACCCCTACAGACACTCTCCCCCTTCCCCCACATTTTTTTTTTCGGCATGGCGTGGTAAGTATAAAGGAAAGTAAGCCCGCCTTTCAGAACGTCGGAGTTCTATAAGGAAAGTACTAGGCTGAACGTTACGTAGAAGGTGCCCAGCACCCTCCCCCTTTTATAAATAGTCCTTAGACTTTCAGATTTAAAATAAAAGCTTCCCTTACTCTTTAACCTTTAATCTTTTCGTATAGTGTTAGTACTTTTATCCTTTAGTATAGTACTATCGTGTAATATTATTACTTTTAGCCTTTCTTTTAATATTAGCCTTACGGTCACTTTCATTGTAAGAATGTATAATGAAAGCTATAGTGTTACAATAAATCTCTAATTGGCTATTAAAGTGAATAAGGTTATTATAAATGTAGGTTATATGTTTCGAGGCTACTTGATTCTTGTTAACGAGTATAAAGTTCCCTGCTTTACGGCTTATCGATATGTATTCTGATAGGACTCGGAAACACACGTGTTTTAAATATATTTATAACGTGATATATGATCCTAAGAAATTATTCTCAAAAACTGAGTGTAAAAGATCTCGGTAGCCACGAAAGGGCTGTGAATAAGCGGTTAAATACTGGCGTTCGGTGTCGCCTTTGTTTCGTCGGAGCTATAGGTCGTAGTTTTGGCTATTCTTATACGTCGCCAGACTTGAATCCGGATATAAATAATGCCATAAAGGAGTTTTCTAAAGCGTATTTAGCGTTGGACTTTTAGGATCGAGGTAAGTTTACGTTTTTATAAGCCGTTTTATATGTGTTAAAGATTAGCTAGAAAGCGTATAACTTAGGTGAGCGCCATAAAAAAGGCTACGAAATCACATCGCGCTACGTAAAGTAAAGTCGACACCTAAGGTGGGGTGAGGTTTATCCCCATTACTCCCGTGCGCTTTAGAGACCTGCGAGCTGTATGGCTAATAAATGATGAACGTAATGTTTAAGTAAGCTTAAGTAATAAGGTAAAAACGTAGAGAACGTGGCTAACGAGTAGTTAGTGAGCGTTTTTAAAAGTAATATAGAATTTTGTTGAGGTTTCGGAGCGTATTAATGTTAAGTTGGATCGTATAGATTCTAAATTAAGTTAGCTTGTCGAGATGGGTGAGAAACTGCTAAGTAAGGAATTAGACTAGAAATTTAAGGATATGTTTAAGTAGGTCCAGTCATCGTCATTCGCCTTTCGTCTTTTGTTAATATTCATACGTTTGCTTATTACCAGTTCGTTAGCAGCTTATACATTAATTTATTCTTTAAAATAAGGTGTAAATGTTAGGTCCGCCTGCAGACTGAGTGTGAGTGCTTATTGTTATATTTAGCTGGTTTATAACTCGATTCGAAGGTATTAAGTGTTACGGTATTGAAGAAGTTTAAAAACGACTTTTAAGTTGGGTGTATATAACCTATTTATTTATTTAAAACCTGCTGTTTAGGTTGGTTATAAAGTCAGGTACGTCCAATTTAGGGTTTGTTACGGGTCTGTAGTATACTTTCGATTCAATATTTCAGTTTCGCTTTGCCGTCATCGCCTTTAACAATTATAGCTTACTGTTGATAATCTTGAGTTTATTAGCTTGAAAGCGGATCTGAAGCGACTTATACGAGTTGTTTTATATGAAATCAGGGATATTTTCCGCCTGTTACGTTAAGTTTAATAATGTAAGAGTCGATTATACGCGCTACTCATTACTTATCGTAAAGTTAATTTAACTTTTTGAAAAATTCGTTAAGCTTATAGTTTTTAAAAAGAAGTTAAACGTCGTCGCCGATCCCAAAACGTTTTAAGGGAGAGCGTCACTTATTAACGGCTTCCTTTATACGTTATTATGTAGCCGTTATTATGGCTTGTGCGAATTCCGTAATTTCGAGAATCCGTTGGAGAAAGTTTTTAGCCCTTATACGTAATGTTATAGCCGGAATAAAAAACGTTATACCGGTTTAACAAAATCGATATAATAACCGTAGGTTATAAAAAACGGGTGAATACCGATAGTAATCGTATCTTTATTATTTAGTACCAATTAATAGCTGGGTAATAAACGGTGTTAATTGAGTTAAGTATAAATGATGAAAGATCGTAAGTGTGTAAAGATTTTTTAATTTACGTATTCGGTTGCGCTGTCGGTCTTGTGGTGAAAGGTAGTATTTAAACTACAGTTATTATTAAGTGTACGCAAAAACCTATAAAATCGTTAATAGTGATTTAAAAACCTCTTCGTAAAAATTTTGGCGTTAATAATGGTTATAAACTTAATGGTAACAGCTTTAATTAGAGGGTTCATCCTAATTATAAAGTAATATGGGTTATTAATATATTTTTAGGGTAAGTTAACTATAAAGTCGATAAAAAGTTCGTTTTAAAGTCGTTCGAGAACCGGAAAGGGTTTGAAAAGTCCCTTTCAACGGTGTTTTCAATAGGTTGTATGTTGAAAAACGTTATATTTACAGCAAAAACAGCGGATAACGCGATGTAAGCTGGGCTAAAAATACGTTTTGGAAAAAATAGCAATATTAGCGTCGCGACTTAAATAACCAGTAAAAAGTAAATCGTAGGTAGCTTAAATCAATTTGATAGTAAGCGGTTCGTAAGCAGGTACCTAAATATTATGCGAAACCGCAATACTTTATCGTCGTCTGCCAAGTATTACGACATCGAAATATTTAACGTAAGGTCGTCATCGGTACGAATATCCATTGGGAAATGTCGGTCGCCCATACGTATCGTAGGTGCCATTCGAAGGTAGGTGGTATCGCGTATAATAACGGAATTTTAATAGCTTTAAAGATCGACGTAAGTGAAAAATTTACGGACTTTCGAAATGAAATCTCTGGCGACAATTAATTGAAAGTCATACGTATGCGGGAATGACTCGGGAACGAATTATTCGGGATGTAACAATTGAAGTTATCGACTTAAATAACGTAAATCCGAAAGGCTTTTGAAAATATTTTAGTTTCGTCGTAACAACGTATTGGGTCGCTTATAATCTATTTCTTCATTGTATATTAACTGAAAACAGAATTGCGAAAGGCGCTTAAACTAGAAGACCTGTCGTTTTTAAAGTCGTCGTATAGTTATAAAGTACCTTAAGTTTTGGTAATCCGTTAGGATCATAAACGGATGTACCGTACCCCGAAGCTTCGCGTTTTATACTTTTAAGTAATTTATAATTTCGAATAGCTCCTTATCGTGGATTTCGTAGTTATATTTAGCGGGAGACAGGCAACGGGAGTAATACGTTATTAGGGGTAGGTTATCGTGGTGGTAACGTTAAAAAAGGCAGACTTTTAGAGCCTAGCTAGAACAGGCGGATTTTAAAATGGGTCGTGGTTAAGATCCCATTAGGCTAGTATTGGTTTGGCAAAAAAGCTAAGATTAAGCCGTTCGAAAGTATCTTTTTTCTTAAACCTTTAAAGAAATGACATACTTTTACGGGTTAATCGAATAAATAGTTTCATAATCATCGAATAGTCACGAATGAAATAACGGTAAACAAATTGCGAAAATAAGAAAGCTTCTTAATTTTAAAACAGATATGGGAGCCGTTTATCCCCGGATAACGCGTGGCGTTTTTGGGTTTATACGTATATCGACGCTAGATTCGATAACTAATCCTAAATATTTTTTTTTAAATACTGAATTCGTATTTGTAAATAGTTAAGTAAAATTTCGTGGAGCTTAAGATGTTGAAAATTTATTTAAGTTGAGCTACAAAGTCATCTAAAACGTCTTTAAAATAAACGAGAATAGTATTAAGGTGAACGAAATAGAAAATATGAAAATAAAAGACGTAACGAATTATTAATATATATTTAAAAGGTAATGGGGGCATTAAAGAGGCTGAAATAGGGGACGCCTCACATGAAAAGTCCGAAATATATACGAAATATAGTTTTTTTATTTGTTTTTATTCCTAATACAAAACTTGTGAAAAACGACTTTAATATTTAATTTGATAAATCATTTAGCTTTCGAAATATTTGTAAACGTCTTTTTCATAAGAAAAGGCAGGTAACTATCTGCGTTCGTAATAGTATTAAGCCGGCGATAAGTAATATAAAAGTATTACCCCTGTTTTGGTTTTTTAACGAAAAGTTTGAAGGTACCAGCTAAGGAGTTTCTCTCTCGAATATAGCTCTAATTCAATAGCTCGGTTAATGTTTTACGTAATACAAGGATCTTTTTACACGATATGCTGTATAAAGAACCCTACTGACTTTTAAAGGTTAACTCTGGTTATTGGTACGAAAAATGATTTCGTAATTCGCTTTAAAGCGATAAAGGGTCAACTTGTCGTTAAGGGCTTTATTGAATAAGGAAGCGAATTCCTTAAGGTCGACGGGAAGTTTATCGAAAACAGAAACGAGTGATTTCGGAGCGAGTATTTCATTAATATTTTCGAGAGAGACGGCAGCGATCTGCGTAATAGCGGTTTGGTCCCTGCGGGCCTTTTGTAAAAAAACATGAAATGTGATTATGCTAACTTCTTTCAGCGTTTTTTCAACGGGCGTAAATCCACGCTTCCAAATGCTAAATTTGCCAGCTCGTCTCAAAAGTAACATATGTTTTGAGATGTTGTAAGTAACTTACTAATACTTTATTTAAGGTTTTCTTAAAATAACGTTATATTATAAAAAGGAGTCGATATAAGCCTATATTCGGTAGCGGTATTCATTACAGTTAATATCTAAAAAGGGTTATAAACGAAATAAATCGTAGGGGAAAATTGGGTACGTGGTACGTAACTTTGCTAAGTTGTCGTAAGGGAATGGAAAAACGGGGTAATTTTAAACAATCGGTAAGCTATGTATTCGTAACGGTACTGTATTTACAACCTATGTTTATTAAAGCCTAAATAAAAAGAATGGAATTATAAAGTAAATTTATTATAAACAAAGAGTTGTTTGAAAGCTTGGATAAAGGTACCGAATCGAATTAAATTATTGTTAGCTCCTATACGCGAATGTATATAGGAGTTATGTTTTTCCCTTTTCGAATTCGATAAGATTTTTGGTCGAAGTATGATGGATTTTTATAGCGGCCTTGACGTTAAAGCAGTTCGGGCGTTAAGCCAGATTTTACGGGAAGGTACAGATACGGTGGCCGTTCACGCCGTAATGTAAATATATCCTGAAGTCTTTTCGGCGGGAAAGTTCCGAGTAATTTACTTAAACGGCGAGTCGCTTAAGAGCGGTTCGAAAGGCGTTTACGTTAGTTATAATAACATCGCACTAGTTATCTCAAACGGGCACGTCGCCACCGTTAATTCCCATTACTGGAAACGCCTCCGATATTAATAATATTAGTGACGCCGTAACGGGTACGAAGATTATAAAGGCATTAGTAGATAAGTTAAACGCGAGCGACCTATTTATTATAATCCGCGGGTGTACCAAAAAGAAGTAGCGTATTGGTAAGTGTATGATTAATAGCTTCCTTTAAAATAGCAAGTTTAACGGTAGATTCACAGATTATGCCGCTAGCTTTCGCCAGCAAATCTATCCAAATGTTAAAAAAGACGTAAAATCGGTTGTAAGATCCTTAATTTATATTCGTAAGCTGAATAATAGTTGTTTTAGCCGCATTAAAATCGTAGTAGTTGGCATGAAATATAGCTATAAAGGAGTTGAGGTCGTTAGTACCGCCGTCGCCTCCATGGGTATAGTAACTTTTTATAGAAGTTTTTGTGAAGCCTTTTAATTATTCGAAAATAACGTAAAAGTGATTTTTTAATACCGATAAACTTCCGGTTGCGACGTAATTTACTTATTACTATAGCCATTTATGTAGGAAATTGTGGCTTAATATCAGAAAACTTAACCGGCTAGTTAAAAAGCTTATGTTTAAGTCGTTAACGCCTGTTAAAAAGGCCGCTAGTATCGTAGTCGGAGTTAAAGAAGTTTAAGTCGTCGTCGTCTGGAAAGCTAATTCGGTTTCCGGTAAAAAGCAGTATAATAACAGCATCGTTTGTAGCGTACATAGGGGAAACCTTTTAAGGGGAAAGTTAATCCGAAAACGTAGGTGTGCCGGTAGCTTTAAGTTGTCGGATTATATTCATCAAAACGTTTAGTATGTCGGTGCTTCGTTGTTTTAAGTGTAAAGCGTGCTCCCAAACAGCTTGATTCCATTAGATAAGTTTTGTATGTAAAACGTCGGTAAAACGTTCGTATTAAACCGTAAAGTGATTATACTAAACCGTTAAAGCGTTTTAAAGCTACTCCCTAACGCGCGCATTAAGTAATTACTCCAAGACTTAAAGGTTTATATTAGGTAGGTCGAAGGATAAAGGCATGGCCTTAGGCTGTAGCCGCTAATAATTAGCTAAGAAACCGTCAGAAAGAGATCGAGGTTTATATATAAAGGGACTATAACCGGAGCAGTTGCTTAGGGTAATCGAATTCTATTTATAAACCTCGATAAAGAAGGGAAAGAGAAGTCCTTGCTAGGGAGCGACTATAAAAATAAGATGGTGTAACCCTCAGTCACGTGACTTCTAGAAGCGTGTCCTCAAAGCGGCTTCCTCCCTGCTCTAGAGTATTGCAGGAGGGTATAGAACTACCAGGGTTAGATCTCTGGTAATACTAGCTAGGCACTAGCCTATAAAATTACCGTAATATAAACTTTTCGATACATATAATAGCCTCACACCCGATAAAATCGGATATAAATAAAAGGAACACTAGAATTAAAGGGGCAATTAATATATGATATATATTCATTCTTTACCTATAAAGTGGGGTGTTCGTTTTTATTTTCGTTATTACTGAAGTAAGTCAAGTCTCTTATAACGCGAGAAAATTATAAAAGGAAATTAGCGGCAAGGTATTCGTATATAATAAGGCAGCGTACTTTGCGAAACGGTTAATTATTTATACTGAAAATTCCGGCGACGGTATAACCTAAGTAAGGTCTATTGTAAACGATAGTTATAAAAACGAACAAAAAAAAGGAGGAAGGGTTGCGAAAAATTTGCAAACATTTATAATTTAAATACAAAATATAATAGTAAAGCTATTACCTAAATTTACGGAAATATATAATGACGAAGTAAAGTTGATAATATAAAATAAAATAAAAGGTTTAAGAGTTACGGAAAAATCCGTATTTATAGGTATTAGCGAACCGAATTCGACAAAGGTTACGTATTATACAAAATGCGTTATATGGTATCAGCGATAAAAGCGATACATTACACGAAATATTAAAAGGTACGTTATACGGTACTGGCGATAAAAAGAATACATTATACAATACGTTAAAAGGCCCATTATACGATGCCGGCGTCCCAAGGTTAAACCGACTAATACGTTATATGGTACATTAAAGGACGCGTTATACGGCACAAGCGGCCTAAAGTTAAACCAGCTGATTCGTTATACGATACGTTAAGGGACGCGTTATACAACGTTGGCGACTTAGGCTTAAACCGGCCGATACGTTATACGGTGCGTTAAACGACACGTTATCGGCTCGCGTTCGGCCTACGTTTTAGGTGGGCAAGGCTCGCGTCCCGCATTTAACTAATGAGATGCCGCGACTCTTACGATATTAGGAAAAAAGGGGGGCATATTATAAACTCAGGTTATCAGCCATTAAGTCTATAGGTTACATAACTATACACGTAACAGGATATACAATACCTGGTCCGAGCCCGGTCTTATATATGTAACAGGATATATAGTACCCGGTCTAGGCCCAGTCTGAGCGCGGACTGAGTGCGGTCCATATACGGAACGTATAAAGGCACGTGACTGGCTAGGCACTGTCTATACCCATATTTCCTATACGATGGGCCACGGTAACCTCTTCTAGTCCTCTATTGTACCTTAATAGTAAACTCCATTTAGCTCTTATTTGGATTACCATCGTAGGTCAGACCATAACATAAGAAACTTATTGATCTGCTCGGCAACTCAATATCCTTACATGATAACGTAAAGTACGCCTTTAGCAGAGGTAAAACGCGTAAGGCAGTAAGTATCAACGCAGTAAGAGGAATTAAAGTTGGCGATATACACTGATTGATTAAATAAGATCGTTAAGTTATTTAATTATAAGCCTCTTTTTTTTAAAAAAAAAAAAAAGATATTATCACTGGGAAATGCCGACTACAAGAAATACACTAACTTCTACGAAATAGTCCAATAAATACTATCGGGAGAGATCGTAATGCGGGCTCCGTTAGGGCTCGTACGAGCTCGCGGAACCTTACATCATCCCTCCAATTAAGACCTTAAGGTGCCCCACATTTCAAAGACCCGTAAACGAGTAGATTACAGCCTAAATATAGAATCACGACGCTGCCATCTCAGTCTCCCTCTAGAGTCTACTTATGTTAGAAGTATAAATTTGAAGGTCTTTAAAAATTAAACCCTGTAAAGCCGATATAGTAGAAGAAAATCCTATATAACAGGCGCAAACAAAACACGTAAAAAAGTGTGTAGGCGCGTATATACGTATATACATACAGATGCATGTGTATGCATATACGAGTCCTAGCCTGTTATTACTAAAACGCGTTATAGAAGAATCCTTGTATGTGAGGTTGTCCGTATGTTAAATACTAAAACAAATAAATGGATCCTCATATTCAAATAAACTCTAATACCAAATCTATTTTTATATAATAAAGAAGTTCTGTTTACATTGGTAAATCCCTTCATACCTTATACTCGACGCCTTAGACCTATTCAATTCGAATCCTTATAATTAGGGTCGCTATACTAACGTATTGATATATACTGTAACTTCTTCTTATAAAAACCGCCCTTCATAGGCAGAGCATCGTCATACGCGTTTTTGAACCGCCTCCAAATAACTAGTTACCCCAAAAATAGCTTTTTGCACCCGTGACCATTTCTCCTCCCTCTCCCTTATAACCTCTACCCGCCTCGCATAACCTTATGTAGTATGATTTTATACGGGCTATATAAAGTCCTTCCTGATAAAGGTTAGTAACGGTGTTTATATTAATGGGAGACGGTCGGGCATCCAATACGCCCGTTATGTTTATAAAGATCTTATCATTCTAAAAAAAATTGAAAAATACAGTTTAAATATTAATTGATAACAGTAATTCAAGGTAAAGGCGGGTGCATTTTTTCGACGTTAACTCCGCGAGGTCTTTAGCCAGTTATCGAATCGCGATTTTCGTAAAGGCGCCCTTCGAGTATCCAATCGCCTTATAACATCCTTATTGCGTCACCTTTAAAGCGACGAAAGATAACGCGACCTAAGCCGCAGCCGTGACGTTTATAAGTTGTTGGGGCTTTACTACCGCCAGGGAAAAGGCTAACGGCGGGAACTAGTTCATTAATAATGATGAGAAAACGATTTGTATCGCTAATAAACCTGTATCCGTTGCCCACGTTTCCGCCACCATTTCCCTCTCCACTATCGGATTTGCCTCCACCCTCGATCCATTCCCGAACATTATCCCTTTGTCACAGGCTAGTTCTTAAGCTGGTGGTTACTAGGGATCTTGCCCTAGTGGTCGTCATGCTCCTATGATACTTTGAGTCGTCCTGTCATTTAACTAGGCCACTCCCTTTCTATAGCCTATAAAAGCTCTTTAGTAAAGGGTTTTTCCTCTTCTCTTCATTGGGGACAATAAACAGTATCCAACCGCCTTAAAAGATAGCTTTGATTTAGTCCATTTACATAGTATTTTCGATTTTTTTTTTCCTGACGGTTTCTTAGATGTTTGTAAACAGTTATAGCCTAGAATTATATTCTCTAACCTTTCTAATTTGGACTTCTAGGCTTTTGAATAATTTTCCGACGCACATATTAAGGACTAGTTTCAAAACTCTTTGGTAATATAACACAATTATTTGATTATTTAATATGAACAATTTATCGAGACTTTATGTATAGAACTCGTCAAGCGGAATCAAGCCACTAATGAGTATGTTTTATGTATGAAATAACAGAAGGTCAAAGTACTATCCATGCAAATAAATTTAATCCGACAAATGAAAGTCGTTATCTACATGTTTATGTCTTTAAAACAACTGCTTGTTTACAAGAGTCCTGATTTTAAGTTACTTACAACTAATATAATTAATGCGTTGTCCCTTATTAGGAACCGTGTCAACAATTATAACGACCCGTACTTTTCCGACTTCGATTACGATATTAATCACCAATTAGACAACTACAGCTATTAACAAATGAAATACAAACTTTTCTATTGACCAGTTAAATTTTCCGACGTTAAGACACGATCTTTAGTATAGAATGTCATGATATAATGCAAATTGTATAAATATCAAAAGTTTAAAAATATAAGGAAGAATATTTTTCATACTATCTTTTAACAATTGAAATTCCTTGCCAAAATGATTATGGAGTTTAATTACGCTGGTGGTAACGATAATGATAATAGCAACCCCAACGTTTTTATAGTAATATTTCATAAATATTATTACAACTCGAATACGACGAAAACTGTTATCATCCAACTTATAAACTTAAAATAAAGAGTTTTTAAACAGTTATTTTTAACACTTGAAAAGATTCATTTGCGGAAGTAAGCAATATGTTTTGGGAACGCGTTATGAAATTTGTTATTTTGAAAGAGGCTATTAACGATATAATTGTTAACGAGTTTTTTTTCTTTCTATATATCCACGGATAATAATAAGTAGGTCGCCCGTGTCTATTTTTTCAATAAATGACTGTACAACATTCGTATTCGATAAAGTAACTCCAATTACATTAATAATATTATTATCGGTAGCAAAATTCGTAGCGGGAATGATAACGGCGATGCACTAGTTTGCGATAGCTAGGGATATATTATTATAACTAAAGTAAACACATTTTAAATTAGTACTAAACAGCCCATTACTCAAGTTAATTCTTCAAAACTTCTGCATCTCAAGGACTTCGATTTATATTTGAAATATAATGCGGATAGTTATCGCATTTATAACTGCATATTAGATTTTGCATAGTATTCGAATAGCTTTATTATCAGAGTCAATATCTGTGTTTATTTTAACTTTACCGATGATTTTATCAACCCTTATAATGAAAAGGCGTAACTTTTGTATATAATAGCATATAAGAGTTGAAGGTGCTTTAATTCAACCTGGTAACTTACCTCTAACCTTTAATTAACTCTCTGTTTATAAGAAGTTTACTTTGTAATTTCATTTCATTCATAAACGTTTTTGTCGGTAGTATCTAAGTACTTTTTCATGTGAAACAAAGCAAGTAGAAAAGTAATCAAAAGATGATTGGTATTGTAGTAAATTTAGTCAAGATATTCAGTCAAGAAGAAGTATCCAGAGGTTTACGTTACAGGTGAGGGCTTATAAGCCCTCGCCCAGAGTGTATGACTCTAGAATACTTCTTCTAGATCGCTTCACGCATTGCCGTCAGCCTATAATAGTATTCTAGACCAATCTATATATAATTCACTTTATGTCTTACAAAATTGCAGCCTACAGCGTGACACGTTATCGTGCACCCTGCAGGATTACACCTAGAAATACAGTGTACTGCCCTTTAACCAATGTATACTATCTGTGAGGGTATGTAGTAATATCCATACAGGCGATCTTTTTTTTTTCGTTATAAACTTCTTACCTATAGATTAATAGTGACAGTATTGTTATCTTATTAATTGCAAAAGGTCTAAATTACTAGTAGTAACAGTATTGTTGACGTATCAGTTGTAAAAGGTCTAAATTAGTAATAGTAACAGTGTTGTTTTTAACGAATCAGTCGTAAGAGGCCCAAATTAGCATTAGCAATAGTATTATTAACGCATTAGTCGCAAAAGATCTAAATTAGTAAGTTCGGATGGGATTAGCAAAGTTCGTCCGCAGTGGTGATTATAAGTCGACCATGGTTAGTGTAGCCAAATAAAGGTGATATAGTTGGTAATGACAACTTTTATTATTTCTGACAGGGGTAGTTACGTAGTGGTAATTACGTAGGAGTAATCATGCAATTACGTGATAGGTTAATATAAAAAGATATATTGTTATCGCTCTAGGCAAAACTTCCTTTCTATTTTTCCGCTAAAGGCGCGAAATTTCAGTCATTATAAGGTCCCATTCCAATCTAACTTTGAGTTCAACCAAATAAACCAAGCCGTTATGATATGTAGGTTACTTGGCTTACACATATACTAACCTATATCCCGAATAGATGCCGCGTAACAATAGGACCGTAAAGCGCCGTTGAGCGCGAGAGTGTCGGCGTATCGTTACCACCGCAGCCGCCGAAGCCGCCGCCTTTAATATCATCACCACCACCAGTAATAAAAGCCTGCCCTCGTCGAGCTTAATTTCCTCAATTGCTGTCACAATGTCTGCCCCTACCACACCGCTCGCCGCCACGACGCCAGGCTCTACCGCCGCCACACCTCCTAACCTCGCCACCGTCTTGCTGCCCAGCCCAACCGCTGCCTTCGCCTCACCCCCCCTTATCGCCATCGCGCTAACTTCCTCCTTTCCCCAGCTCGAAGGAGGAATAGGGGGCTCCTAAAGTTATTAACTTTACCTTTTCCCTATGTTTGAAACCCCTATTACTCACAAGGGCCCCTTTACATCATAAACATAACTTAACGCAATTTCGTTAGGGTATATATATCCAAATCCCTTCTTTTGAAAATTTTAAACACTTTTTTTTATAAATAGAAAACATCAAACGAATATTTTTGCCGCCTCGAGCTTTGTATCGTTAGGGAACGCTATAGCGCCTTTTTAACGCGTTAAAGTTTAAAGCGGCGTACCCGGCTCCGCAGCTCTAGGCCGTTAATAAATACGTTTTACGTATCGTATATTGCGTCTGTGGCCGCGGTTAAACCCGTTAACGATTATTACGAAAACAGGGGCCTTCGGCTCGTTACTACCGTTAAGAACGGACTGACAACTCGTACATCCCCGTTCCGAGAATATTAAGGCCGAAGGCAAAATCCGTGTTACACGTCCACCGGCTTTTTGGTAAATTTTAACCGAATTTTAAAAACTTTAATCAATGAAAATATACTATTTAAGGTAAACCGAAAGATAAATCGTTGTAAGTAATTAAAATAAACCGATGATAATTAGTAATGGGCGCTAACCAACGAATTGACGAAACGGTAACCTCTGTTGCCATTTAAAAACGGGGCTTACGTATATATTACGCGGACGAATTTAACGGCGTTATCGTACATCGTCGAAAGAAGAGTAATCCCTCATTGATACTTTTACCTAAAGGTATTATCAATAAGGTATGAGGATAAATTATCGTTAACTTTAATAACGTCGTTAGCGATAATAGCGGTAACATTAATATAAAGAGGGAAAACGATGGGAAGTACAGTAAGGACGCGACAACGTTACCTTTTCTCTTTAATAATAAATAAATACCCCCGGGCCAGGCCGGCGTACCCGGCTATAATTTAATACGTTATACAGTAATTTTATAGATTTTTATAAACACTTATCTAAAGCAATTAACGTAATATAAAATACAAAATGAAAAAGATAATTTTCCAAAGTTAATAAGATATTATAAAATTAAATAAAGTATCAGTACAAATAGTCGTGTTTAACAAAGGAAAAGTTCGTGATCGATACGAATAAATAGTTTAAATAAAGGGGAAATTTTGTAATCGGTATGAATAATATAAAGCGAGCCGATCTAAATAGGCGAAAAAATAGTTAAACAATTATTGAAGTCGTAAAACCTTTTTAACAACTTTGATAAATAATTTATTTGTTAATATAAATGTTTTAAGGCTTCGTTTGGTGTAAACTTAGTTATCGTATCCGTTAGGTAAGATTTCCCGTTAATTTATCTTATTTCTTCGATTTTATAACGTTTATACGACTTACGCAAAGTTATAATAATAATTATTAAACGCTTTTCGATCGTAATACAAAATTGAACTAGGTACTTCTAAAGCGAAAAGGAATTAATATATATAACAAAAGGAACAAGATATAAATGAAAGTTAAAAAAAATTATTCGGATCGTTATTATAATAGTAATACCCTAATCAAAGCTTTTAACTATATTATAAATCTTGAAAGCCAGGACGTTCATCGTAACTTTCTTACATTTCGTGAAGCTTTAATAAATAATGTTTTCTCGAAAATAAAGCCGTTCCGGGCCGGTATTTCGTTACCGAGAACTAAGAAAAAACCTAAATAATATAAATTACAAGCCGCTTTTTAAATTATATATTTATTACGAAAAACGTTTATTAAACGTTATACATATATCGTCCGTCGGCTCGGTTTTATATTATATAGCGACAAAATGGTTTAATGTTACTTTTAATTATATTACAAAGGTAATTTGAACGCCGTATAAATAATAACATTTATATTTGTTAACTCGTTTTACCTTATTTAAGGTAACGAGAGTAACTTTACCCAGTTACCCCTTTTAAGTTAGGATGAAAGTGCCGTTTTAAAGGGTAATCATAATATTATTGAAGTCGATTATATTATCTTTTATTAGGAACGTTTTGGGTTTACCTTTTAAACCGGCTTTCAAAAGTGTTATTTTTTCAAATACGGAAAATGAAAAGTTATATAAAGCTAAATCATCTTTTATCTATATACCCGTTGATATAAAGCCCTCTGAACGGGCCGTTAATACCAAAAGGCAAAGGTCGAAAGTAAAGTTGGTCATTTCGAACCGTTTTCTATATTACTTTTAATTAATGTCGTACTAATAAACACCTGCTTCATCTAAGCTGTAAAATAATTTAAAATGCGTAAAATAATCTTAGGTGGATAATGTTACCTAAGGTCTTTAGGTATATCGGCGTAAATCCGTCGTTTTTACCATTCCTTGGATTAAATATAAGTTTACGTTATATCACGAAATTTAACATATAGGTTATATAAATTACTAAGGAAGGCCGCGAGTGTAAAAATCAGGTGATGATTAACCCGTTTTAATATAGGTAATTAAGTTATAATATCCTTTTTACCTCCGTCGTTGTAACCTTCTACAACCAGACGGGTCTTCTTATGATTCTTTTCGGCTTAATCTTTAATTTTATAGATAAAACGAGTTGAAAATATATTATAAGCGACGTAAACGGCTAGATTTAAGCGTTTCTGACGTCATACGCCTTATTCGATAAATGTTGAAATTTCCGTTTAGGTAAATTATATAAATGAGGTACTTAAAGTAGTAATAATACCCTCGTAACGAAACTTTAGGCTAAGATTATAGTTTAGCTTTTCCTTTTACGTTACGAAGTAATCCGTAACAAAAATTTTAAGGGGTTTCTTAGTTTTAAAGCCGAAAGAGCGTTCTTAGCGTTGAGGTTTTGGCGGGTTTAATATAAATGGGCTGATTTTGTTTAACGTAGTTGGATTGGATTCGCATTTCAAGGGTAAGGTTATAGCTAAATTCGACTTAAATTCGTTGTTTTGGGTAATATTTATTAGGCGGTTTTATTCGTCCCATGTATTCAAACCGTCTCTTCCCATTTCCTTCTTGCATTCCAATACCATTATCCAACGAAACGAATTCGTTCTGTTTAATAAGTTAAAGAATATATTATAGCTCGTAAATCCGCTAATCCTCTAAAAGCCAGTCCATCTATATTCCATTTTCTAAACTAAAACTTCAGATTATAATAATAGGTCCAATACGCTAGTTTCACATAAGCTATTCGTTATAACCAACGCTCTAAATATATTATTCTTCACCCGCAGTAAATATAAGGCCGCCATAGCATTTGCTACAGTATTAACCCTTTATACTCTAAATAGTAATAGGATAAAGTTTATAAAATTCCTTGGGTAAATACCAAAAATAAGGAGTATAAGGATAAGTCTACTTAGGTCAAAAATGTTATTAACGGCGTCAACCGTCATATAAAGGATAAATTCCTTATAACTAACACCCTTTAATTCCTTTAACAACATTATATACGCTTTTTTCAATAGTTTATAATATCGTTTAAACTTTCCAATACCCTATGTGGCTTTTACTAAAATTTACTTACACTTGTTACCAGTTATCCAAACTTTCGTTCGCTACTCGGTAAAATCAAAAGCCGTACCGACGTTGTATACAATTCAATTTAAAGGCTCAAAGTAAACGTTTAACAAATAATTAATTAAAACGTTTCAATAATTGAAAGTAAAAACGCTTCGTATAAAATTAGCAGCTTAAAAAGATATAACCGTATCGACGACGTAAAGGACCGATTAGGTATCCAAATACATAATATTAATAATTACTTCGTAGTTAAAGTCCAAATCGTTTTAAAAGCGGAATTTAAATCGTCGTAGAGCTTATATATGAAGCTAATACTTATAATAAAACCTTTCAGTAGCCTTAAGTATATTTTCCTCTATATTTATGTAGCCTACGACGTAAAGAAGGTGTAAAAGACGTTTAAAAATTTGGTATCCGAAACATTAGTGTAAAACTCGTAATTTTGGTTAATTGAAATAAGTAACCGAATTTAAGTTTAAACGGTACAGATACGCTATTTAAGGCGCAAATAAGCCGATTAATCATATTCCGAACTTTAATTCCGAGCTTATTGATATTAGCTAATAAACGCAAAAATAACGTTTCAAAATCCATTACGTAAAACTTAATCGGTCCGAAACGCGTATTCACAACGATCGTTCCAAGCGACGTCCCGTTACCTTTACCAAACAGGACCTTTTAGTATTTTCCTATCCGGTTTAACCGAAATTTTGAAATTTCGTGGCAAGTACGTCTCATTGTCGCTTCCCGGCCGTCGAAATCTCGGTTACGCCAATATTAGGTATAATGCCCTAGAATCTGGTTCCGTATCTATGAAAAAAGTGAATTATGACGTTATATTAGCATTTAATATTTCGTTAACGTAATTTAGGCCTATAATATATAGAAGGAAAGTTTCTTATAATCTGGAAATAAAATTGAAACGTTTCTATCGTTATATAATAACAAATAGGTATCGCTTTATTTCAGGTTTTCTTCGCCGGATATTTCTTCATAAGGGTATACGTCAAGTTTGTTATCTATACCTTCGTATTCGGCTACGTATACTGTAAAATTAGTTCTATACGCTTCTTCAAATCATATTCAACTTAAAATTATTGTTTAGTCCGAATTTATTCGTAGGCGAGGTGGTTCATAAATTAACAATCAACTTTTCCATATACAATACACCGCTTTTACAATCCCGTAAGGCGTCGTATATTTATCCGCGAATATAACCATAATTTTCATCCGTTTCTTCTATTACCGAAAGATCGTTCCTATTTCTTATTACCAAGGTTTCCTTCTTAATACCTGTTCTTTAGGCGTTCGTTTTGCCTCGAGTAAACCTTAAATTTCCTAACTAAAATATAGTGGATTATTTTAGTAATGTTGATTTTTGTGATATGAATTTCGACTTTATTATGATGAACTACAAATATCAATCCGAAGCTTACTTATCGGCGTATAGAGGTCTCGAACGATATTTTAAAGCTTATACAAAAAGCTTTTAAGTCTTTTTTTGATTTAAAAATTATAAGGTCGAAATCTGGATTTTTACGGAAGGCTTTTATTACTATTTAAATGAACAGTTTTTCGCCTTTATATTCCGGTCCAAAGGTTACTTAGCATTTTCGGAACTTTGCTAATAGGGCCGTAAATATTTCCTAAAGTTTTTATCGGTATTCTCCTACTAATTTTTTATAAATTCCTACGCTATATTAATCTAATCCCTATCGTATAACTCGTAATTAATTTCGGTATTAAAGTGAAATATAAAACGGTTATAACACTCTACGAATATTTTCACTTATATAAGGTGGTATATATGCCACTTTTGAACTTATTCGAAAAGTATACTGGGTAAAGTAACGTAAAATTGTAATAGCTTAATATCCAGTCTTTTATATGTATTAAGCATTACTCGTATTTTATTATCCAATACGTCGTACAGCTCGTAGATATAATTATTATCCTTATTCCACAGTCTAGTAAAGTTAGTTAACTTCGTAAGGTCGCTTTTATCCATAGTAAAACGATATAACGGGAGGTTGCGGTAGGAGTCGTAGTTAAAAAGCATTGGTCCATATAAAATATATTAACATTTTAAGTCACTTATTGTGTCCTGGGTTTGGTTGTTTTCTATATTCCGTCTAATATTCTATTCTTAAAGCGGTTTATTTTCTCTGTCTTGGCCGACTTAATTATAGCTAGTTAGGTTATTTTCTGCGTTTCGGCTGACTCCATTATAGTCGATCGAGTTATTTCCTGTGTTTGTAAAGTAGTTTGGTATCCGGTTTTACGCCGCAGTATAAGACGGTGTAAAGGTATATTATACTTACATCGTGGATAAAGATTGTAGGCGTCTCTCTTCCCCTTAGTTCCTACTTTTTATCTATGGTATAGGACTATACCGTCTCAATCGTAACCCCCCTCGTTTTCATAATAGTCTATTTAGTTCCGTAAGTAAATATTATTTTATACAGTCCGTAAAATACAAATTTTCATCCTCCTAATATATTACGTTAGTAAGTTATGCTATTTCGAATAAAGTTTTTATCAGGCGTTTATTTATACCGTCCAGGGTATTAATTTCTCTGGTTTTTAGTTAGATTTATAAGGCTTTGGTAATAATAGATTTTGCCTTTTGCCACGTTTCCAACTTTCAAGCCGAGGAATTGTTTTAAAATTAGTCTAATAAGTTAGGTTCTTAGATTTACTTCTCAGGGTAACTGTACATAACGGCCATAATATATGTATTTACGATATAGGGTTTTAATATTTCAACTAGTAAATCGATAGTATTGTCACAGAGGCCCAGTTCGATTTCCTATATCATAGAATTTCTAATTCCCATATTTTTAATTAGGATATCAAAGGAAACGATGGCCTTCTCCAGTGTTATTAGATTTAGGGCTATAATTGCGATTATTTCAAGGCGTTTAAGCGATATATTGAAGTGTGGTGATTTCTTATTATATCCGAGTATATTTAAAGTTTAGGGTAAATTGGCGAATACAAAACAAATAACGTAACTACAGCGGTCGTAGTAGCGCATACTAATATTTATTAACGTGAATAAATTTTAAACGATACGTAAGTAAGGCGTAATCATAAATTAATAAAAGGTTTCAGACTAGTTTCATTAACGTTCGTAATACCACACTAGTTAAGTGGCTAGAAAAACTCAAAACGTTACAGGTACTAAATTTAGGAAATATAAAGTGAACGTGTATAAACTTAAGATAAGTAAAGTAAATATGGAAAATCGGATAAGGTAAAGGGAATGTTAAGTTATTTTGCTCTTCGGGGTACGGTAATCAATCTGTATTAACGTGTTGTAGAAGAACTTAGTAAAAGGAGTCGATTGATTACTTGGTATGTAACCGATTTTAGTAAAATAATCGGGTTATTTATTTATATATAACCGATCGTAGCTTTGCTGAAGCGGGAGATTCGTAAAAAAAATCAAATAGGTCACAACGAAGGGTTCCGAAACTTAATAGTTTTAACTTATGTAGCCTGATACTTGATAAGAGGTTCTTCAAAAAGTGCCTATGTACGTTAAAGCGCTAAATAAGGGTTAATGGTGACGTAACAAGGCTTTTAACAAATAAAACACCAAATAAGGGTTAATGATATCGTGTTGAAGTTTTTCTTTTTTAAGTTACTTAGTTTTCATATTCTTTATATACATCGACGTGTAATTCTTATAAAAACGAAGTGTTGTAATACAAACAGTTGGGACCGCTACAGCATTTCGTTATAGGTTTTCAACAGATGTTTGTCTCTTTTTCCTAGGCTATTTGTAGTCAACCAAGTCGGCTATTGATCAGTATCGGTACGGTCTAAGTACTTATTAAGGTAAAACAAAGCAAGTAAAAGAGTAATCAAAAGATAATTGGTATTATAGTAAAATAAATTAAAATATTCAGTTAAAAAGAAGTATCCAGAGATATACATTGCAGGTGAGGGCTTATAAGCCCTCGCCCATAGCATATGACTCTGGAATACCTCTTCTAGACCACTCCACGCATTGCCATCGGCCTGGAATAGTAATACAGACCGATCTATGCATGATGTACTTTGCGTCTTGCAAGAGTGCAGCTTACAGCGTGACACGTTATCGTGCAACCTGCAGGAGTACACTCTGCAATACAGTACACTGCCCTTTAGCCTATGTATACTGTTTGTAAGGGTATATAGTAATATCTAAAGTTTATTAAATATGTGTTATAAATATTATAACGTTATAAGTAAGTAGTTTACCAATAAATTAAAGTTACTACGTATATTTATCAAATTCCAACAACTAAGAGAAGCTATTCATTATATACTTATTACTGATTTACGACTTTTTTTTAAATAATTTATTTAAATATCAACCTCAATATAAGTCTGGATTTAATTTACTCTTATATTATTTTTACTAATAATATAACGTGTTTTTGGGTAACTTTGGATTAAATTATCAATAGGTCATTTACAATGCTTTCAAGAATGTATTGAATTTAGAATGAATGGGAGATTGTAGCTTATGCGAACGGGGTTTTACACCAGTATGAAAGAAATCTTAGGGTGTCGATGCCATTACTTTTCATATCATATTCCGCAAGTCTGAAAGAAACTAAGTTATCACTACGTTGTTCGCTGCTATTTCTTTCTAAGATATTCATAGGGTGTTAGCTCCAAAGGTACCTGTTTTTATTAACGATGAGTTTCTCAATATATTCGAAATATTTACGCTATTATTGAATAAGACCTTGAAAGATAAATTACGTCCTTATCGTTTCAAGACATATTACAAAATCTTTATTTAAAATTGAAATTAGGACCATCCCTTAAATTTTTTTTAGGAATTGTTATATAGTATATTACCGGAGTGGCTATTAATATTAACAAAAATGTTAATCGAAATTTCAAACCAAGGTTATTTCTGTGGAAGCAGATTTTTAGCGAAAGACCCTGTTCTTTTCGTTAAAAATCTCATAAAAGGCTTGAGTTTTTTTATCTATTAATGCAGGTTCAACGCCATTACCAACGCCGACTTTTATACCCTTCACCTGTTTTAAAAAATGTTCGTGAATATTTTTCGAGTAAAGAGATTTACTAAATTTGAAGTTATAGTTTCTTTTTATAAGTTACGTATTAAATAGGGCAACAAATATAAGACTACATTCCGTATATATCTTGGACCTTTCGAATGGTTAGTTACATTTTTCAGTCTTTCCGATGTATCGACTACTTTTGAATGATGAATTTATAATTTCCCCTTTTTCTTTTTCGATGTTTTTCAATTCGCTTACTTGAAAGGTAGTTTGGTATATTCGACTATTATTTCAAACTATTATAATATTAAAGCTAAGTAAATCTTCATTATCTTTAATGCATCTAATTTGAACTTCGATATATTAAAGTGTAAATTCGAAGTTTCGTAAATTAAGTATTTGAGATTCGCTATTGAAACGGGAATCTCAATTCGAATGTATTCGGAAAAGTTACTTGCTATCCGGGAATTGGTAGCTTTAACGTCGATATTAATAGTATGTAAGTTTTTGATTTTATTAATTTTTACTAGAAATTTATTCGAGATTATTTTATCATTACCGACTCCTTAATTTATTCTACGAAAATAAATCGTCGCTTTTCATTGGTGGCCTGGGGAAAAAGTTGTTTTCGAACGGCTTAAGCTTCCCTTTCTTTTTAAATTAATTTTCGCCTAATATGATCCTAATCGAAAAAGTTTTTTTTGGAAACCGATTATTTCGATTGAGTGTTAAAATGTTGTTGATTTTAACGGGACAATTACAGTACTTTTCTTTTAGTAACATATTAATTTCCTCGTTCATTGATTACCAAATTGAAATACGAAACTCACGATAAGAAATTCCTCGAAATTATAAGTCATTTGAAAATATAAAACGCGGAGGTTTGAGGTACAACCCATCTATTCACCATTCTAAGGAATTATAAGAATTTGAAATTCTTTATAATCATTTGAAAATCTTTAAATAATAAATTCATTAGTTGAGACGATTTTTATAATTCCGTTTTAAGTTGATTTATAATAAAGAGGCTAATTATACACGGTTGGATATATTGTTTCGATAGAATTAGGATATTCTCAGGAGCTCCTTCAACCCCTGTTTTTCGTCAGGGAATTATAACTTTCACGCTTCAAATTGTTTTTTTCTAAGCCATTTCCGCGTATATAAGTCCCCTGGCTTACTATCGTTAACGGTTTTATTCCAAGGGGTTATAAACTTTTTATCAACCTTGACGTTTCAAATAGCTTGAACGTTGTTATTATCTGAGACGTTATTTACCCCTGTTTGGTTTGCGTTATACATATAGGCGATAAAGTCTTTTTACTGATATTGGTATTAATAACAACTAAATATTTAAGGTTTTTGTTTCGGAATATTTAGTAAACAACGATAATATTTTATGGTTTTGTAATTGTATTTTGGTTTTTACCCACGAGTTGATTACTATCATATTCATTTAAGTTACAAACGATTTACTTTTTATTAGGTACCTGGACTATAATATTCACATTGATGTTTTAATTAAAATATTTTTTTTCGCTGGATATATTTTAGGATTGTACTGTTTTATTTGAATTGTAATATTCATGGGTAAAAGATTTACTAGGGATACTGTTATAAAGGATTTGTTAATTTTTCATCAGTCATGACAAGGTGTTAGAGCGAGTTTTTCAACAATTTTATTGGAATAGCAGTCAAATGTAGTATAGTCAAGTCAACTTTACTTGTAGTAAAGTTGATTGCATGTACTGCAAATTGACTGTAGTTTGTGGGATTGCACTGCAAGTGCAGTATAGTAGGTACCCACTTCAAAGTGAGGAACAGACCAAAGCATTTGGCTATTCAAATTATTGTATAGACCAGCTAGCGGTCTTCCAAACTGAGAACTTACACACATCAATCAACAATATTAACATAGCACCAATTACTTCGACCATAGTGATTCGAATCGACTACTTTGCAACGATAAAGGCCTACTAATACTGATCAGTGTTTATTATGTTAAGTACAGATTGGCTAAGTTAAAGAAGAACCTACTTTCCGATTATGTTTTTTCATTTTTAGATAAGATAGAGGAAAAATTCTTGCGAAGTACCTCTATAGTACTGTATCTTATTCGCGGCAGTACGTTGGGAATTATTTTGGATTATATTGTATTTGCGGTAATTTAGAAGTAAACGAAGGTATCGTTACCTGAAGACACTAAGAAATATTTATTAATTCTTTTTCAAAGCATTAAGATAAACCGCCTAAAAGTCTTAAAGATCATCAAGTTGGCAAGTTGGCAAACGGCTAAGTAAATACTATTGCGGCTTCTGTTTCAGGTACTACTATTACAAATCGTAAAAACGATTAAGTCACACATTCTATAACCTATACCAACTTTAATGGAAAACCTACGACCTACCAATTTACACCACCCCTTTATCTTCCTTACATCAATTCAATCGTCGAAATATCTACCGCAAACGCTTACTTTAAAGCTATTACCGACCCTGACCGAAAAAAAAAAATCAAAGCTTTTGTCGGCATCTTTAGAAATAGCTATGATGAAGACCTCTGGTACACAAATATTGACGAAGATTCCTCGACGGAACACTTTGCTAACGTAATTGACCGCTTTATTTTCGACTTAGACTCTATTGGAATCAACCTTGGACCGATAGCTCTCGACTATTTTTAAAAATAGTTCCGCGACTGGAGTCTAGGCATATAGAAAAAGCCGGACAAATAAGCTATAATAAGAATGAAAACTAAACTGTTTACTTAAGGCGTTAAACTTCTTACAAAAAATGAGAATAAGGGTAATCTAGCCAACCTACTTTATAAATATACCACGAATAAAGACCTTTAATAGACCCAAGTTAAGGGAAAAGAGATTGCTGGCAACAGTAACCCTTAACATCCATATACACATTCGCAAAGACCTGCCTAAGCCTAAATAAGTGAACGTAAAAAATTAGTTGACCTATACCTTATAAGCCACCAAATCAATGAATCAATCAAGCAGGAACCTTGGTGAACCCCTTAATACCAAGAGGATTATCACTAAGTCCCCCGCGAAAGAAACCCCCTGGCCCACTTCTCCTCAACTCCTTAATACGTCCAGTTTTAACAGAAAATTCAAGGAAAACCCGACTTTACGCATAAGCCTACTATGGGTACAATCATTAGCTTTTCTCCTCTAAACTCAACCAAAAGTAATTATCCTACCTATTAGCATTAGCAATAACTTTAGTTCTTTCCTGAGTTAAGAGATATAAAAGGTTTCTACAACTCATACGTTACCTTCCCCTCGACGTGTTCCTATGGTGAATACGGACTATACGGTAATTACTAGATTCGTTAAGATTTGCGGAAGAAAATAAAAGTATAATAGTAAGCTTT
Organism: Anisogramma anomala; assembly: GCA_038502455.1. Taxonomy (NCBI): domain Eukaryota; kingdom Fungi; phylum Ascomycota; class Sordariomycetes; order Diaporthales; family Gnomoniaceae; genus Anisogramma; species Anisogramma anomala. Next base: position 197,252 of record JASMMZ010000020.1, on the reverse strand, counting down.
ATAATCTCCTCAACGTAAAGTTACTCCCATTTTTCGACATTTACCGCCAAATAAAGGTTAAACTGCCAAGTTTTTACTCGTTCTTTCCTAACATTCTTATAGGCTAAGCCGAAGATTACTACCTCCGGTACTTGGCTAATTGCTCCTCTTTCCGCAAAATCTATAATAGCCTAAAGGGATATTACAAATACGATGTCAATTTTGCTCAGTATCACACCGACTGGAGTATTATTAAGTGGTTTCATATATTGGATTAACAAAAAAAAATCGGGAAGCAACATAAATCTCTTTAATTAGATATTCAACAAGCTAATACTTTGTCAATATATAATACGAAACGTGGAAGCTGGCGATGACACCTTACGTTAGTATGTCCGGCAAGCAGTTACGGGTTATAAAAGGTTCTAATACGCCCTTCAATACTCTAATACTACCTACGAAGGGTTTTCGACCAATTATGTTCCTCGTTGGAGACCGTGATTATTCGAGTTTCCAACTCGACTGGTATATACCCTTAAGCTCTGGAATATAGTAACTAGAAAAAAAAATCCTCCGAATTCGTATTAAATTGATCGACAGTACGAAAGGCCTGGACAATACGATTAACGGAAGGTTCGAACCTTTACTAACGAAAAAGGGTATTCCTTTTTTTCAAAGTCTTCGAATGAACCAAACAAATTTATATCAGACGTCAAAAAATATTGGATTTATGGAAAATGAGGCTATGAGTAAATACTTTATATTGCCGCCGAACGTAAAGCAAAATAGGTAATATATTTCACTTACATTCCCTTTCATTTTAATTAAAAATATATTGAATAAGTTACACAGTTTCAAAAATTAAAGATGAAGAGGGGGAAAATAAGCTAAAGGCTATCAGCTAATAAAAAAATACTAGTGCTAATACTAATTCGGAAATAATAAAATAACTAGCCGATTCGGCAATTTTATATCGCCATATAGGTAAAGACTCCTACCGCCGTTACGACGATAAAAACGCAAGCTTTATACACTTCTTTACCATTCGAAAATATTACGCGGAATAAGTCTTGAAAGAAATTATTCCGGATACGGAAGCGATACAATACTTAACGAGAGGCTATTCGTAATACATCGCGTTATGAAGGGATACTAATACTGCTACGAAATTCGACCATGTGAATACTGGCAAAGCCAAGGTTAACTTTAACCCTGAAAAAAAAAGCTATCTTTACTAAGATCCACGATGGTCAAGACTATCATTAGCCTTATTATTTTCCATATTTTGAAATCTCCTGGCCTCTTTCTCCTTTGCCTAAAAGATATAAAAACATTGCCGTTAACGTTAACATTTAGACTGACGAATTAATATAAGTTAAAGCCGGTAAAAGGTTTCAACTTTACCTTAACTAAGGGTATCTTTAATTTTACTTTTAAAAATCAAAGGCAATAGTATTAAACTTTACGGAGGCGGAACTTCGTTAATTATATCGTAGGTCATTTCACCCGATAATTTACAGGCTTTACAAGGTTTTAAAGGCAACTAACTACGAAGATATAGACTTACCAGTACTAAAGGAAGTTAAAAGTCTTTATTAATATTGCCAAATACACTTTTAAACCCCTTTAAAGTTTAAGTTTACGTTAAAAAAACAGAAACTTTAATTCGAAAGTTTTTGTAAACGTATTTTACCTAGACGGTAAGCTATTACTATACGTTGTAAGTTTCGCCACAGCGTTTCACGACGCCAAATTCTTCATAACATTTACGGCAAAGTAAACATGAAAGAAAACATGAATTAATACGTATCTTAACCTATTAAACGTACTAATTTATGATACTAGCGTTAATTTTACTATAATGAAGTTTTAAGATAATGCGATATTCATAGGAATTTAATGTCAATAGGTTTCTTTTAAAGATCATTAAGATATTGATAAAGTCGAAAATGTATACGCCCTTTTATGAAGATTCTACGATATCCTTACATTGAAAATCAAAAGCTTTACAAGTTAAAAACCCCAGCTTTAAATGGCGGTAAAAGGTCTGAACGATACTATTAGCCTCAATAGACTTATACCAACTTTACTAGTATTTAAGTCGTAATTACATATAACAGATGAGTCGCCACCCTCGTTAAGTACCTAAAAACGTGTTATAACATATAGAAAAATATTAAAAAAGGTGAAAAAGGAATCGGTACGCCGTCAAGTTAGTAATACATTAAACACTAGGAACGAATCTTTAAAAATAAATGTACTTTTACTCCCTTTTTAAAGTAAAATCCTTACTTAACGCGAGTAGAGCAAATGAAATAAGCCGTATAATATTTTGAATATTACTCATTTAAACGTATTAATTCAAACTGTTAACAGCCCCGTAATTTTTCGAGCCACATAGATTAAGCCTTTTGAAAGACTTTTCAAGCCTTTTAATTCTGATAAAAGTCCTAATGTCGATAACCTTCGAGCCGAGAGAATTAACTAACACAACCCTTCCAAGCCGATTATTAATAAGCCAATAGAATGTCGACGGTGTGGACGACCATTCAAAAGGAAGATACACGCTAAAAATGAAGAAGATAGGGATTACAGGCCCGGCAGGGAATATATAACGGCGTGGGTATCATAAAAGGAAAGGTTTAACGGAGAACTTACCCTTAAGCTACGCGCCGAAAATATCATTAATATACTAGGCAAGTTTTTTAAAGAAAGAGACTAAATGGAAATTAACAGCCTTCTATTACGATGGATTAAATAATTGGTTCTATTAACGTTATTCTAAGGCTAAAACATTATCATTTTTAAGTCGAATATAATTTACAAGATTAAAAACAATACTATAGATCGTACCTACTAAACGTTATGGCTCATTGTCAAAAGATACGGCAATAAAAGTAAAATTTAAAATCTTATTTTGTCGCCTATAATCAAAAATATTAAGCAACATTTAATCGTCGTTATTACTACCAATTTAAATATTAACGTAGGAGGTTAATTTACACTTAATAGCCGAGATATTACGTAAATATACGCGTAATCTATCACCGATTTTTAGCGGATTATATTGTTGGAGTTGCCAAAAAAAAAATGAGGGTCAAATTTACGGCCGAAATAATGATACGATATATCAAGATTTTATACAGATTGACTAAGGTAGGCGTCTACTAGTTTCTAACGTATTAAGCGTACTTTAAAACAGGTTCGGTACAAAAACTTTAGCTTTTAACCCGTGTTTCTTAATTATAAAGAGCGAAAACTTTTATATCGTAGGTATGTAAACTAAAAATATCCTCTTCCTCGGCGATACTGTATTTGTAGCGGCGGAAAAACTTAATATCGAAAAGGCAGGCCTTTAAAAGTATAAGCTAATTGAAATATTGGCCGGGGTTATACAACTTAACTCTAATGGATTGTCACTTCGAATTTATAGTCTTGAAGTTAAAAACGGAACTTACACTAGCCTACAATGAAAAGGGTAAAACACAAGTCTAAAGATTATCGATAAGATCTACGAGGCAAAATTACAAAGATATCTAAAGCAAAGGGCCCGTACGGCTTACGTCGATACGTTATATCAACCGAAAGCATTATACGACCTTTTCATTATAATATAAGTATAATATCCACAAAACGAAATTTTTAATAGGCTAAACAAGCTGATTTAATAAAAATAAAAGATATGGAAAGAGGAATTAACATAGTCTTTATGAATTTAACAAAGACGAAGCTAATAATCTTTACGAATGGGTAATTTTCCAATAATACTAACCTAACATCGCAAATAGGCCTTTTAATAATACTTGATAACGAGGATAGGTTCAACAGGCAATTCACAATTATCGGAAACTTTATACTAGATATTTGTTAATTATAAACTTTCAGCCCAGAGAATATTAGCTTCAGAAATTTATGGCATAATGGCAACCTTTAATATCGACATAGTAATGAGTGGTAGATTAAGCATTGTTACCAAATAACTAAGCCTGCCAACAATACTGGTGATAGCGTATACCGATACCCGAAGCCTTTACAAATACCTATCAAAACTAGGCGCGACTAATAAAAAACGTTTAATGATAAGCATAATAGCATTAAGAAAAGCATATAAATCCCAGGAAATCGAAAAGTTCCGGTAAATTAATGGTGAAAATAATCTTACCGATGCCATAACTAAAGTCACTTCTAATAATGCCTTGAAAGGGTTTATAAATAGTAATACACTGACTATACGAATGGAAGGATACGTAAACTACCTGGCACATAATATGGAAGAGAAAAGCTACCCTAATAAACTGGAAAACCGCCAGGGCAATAGTGGCAATGGTAACAATAGCAGTAATTCAAACTACTGGTAAAAGATACAGAAGTGGTGGCGTACCTGATTTACGTAGGTCTATGACGAAAGATCTGTACACGGGATTTAAGGAACGAAGGTCTCATAAGGGTGGAGTAAAACGGCCGCAAGGGGCCGTGATTAAGGTTGATTTCAGTATAGATTAATCGGAATTAACAGGGGTCTAGCTTGTTGTTGGCTTACGGATTGAGGAGGGATTTCAGAGGTTGCCACCAATTGATGGCAAGCTATGCTGGCGTACATGCACAAAAAAAAAAGCCGCTAGTGTTGAAATAGCAGTCAAATATAGTATAGTAAAGTCAATTTTACTTGTAGTAAAATTGATTGTACGTATTGAAAATTGACTGTAGTTTGTAGGATTGTACTGTAAGTAAAGTACAGTAGGTTACTACTTTAAAGTGAATCACAGGCCAAAGTGTTTGGCCATACAAATTAGTGTGTAGACCAGCGAGTGATTTGCCAAACTTAGAACTTATATACGTCAATCAACAATATCAACGCAGCACCAGTTACTTCGACTACAGTAATTCGAATCAACTACATTGCAACTATAAAGGCCTACCAACAGAATTTATAGTTGATTTCCCTTAGAAACGAATTGGTGATCTGCATTATTTTATGGTTATTACAGGACGGTTTAGTTAAGACGTTACTTTAAAATTCATAGATATTATAAAGATTAAAGTTTATATGAAACAGTTTTCGAATTGTTATTAACGATTCTACAGATGCCTTTACGTTATTTTAAATAGTCAATATTCGAATTGAATCAATAGGTTTCAGAAACGTTTTTAAAACCTGATGGGGTTAAAATTACGTTTGAGTATTATATTTCACTTCAAGACAGAAAATGTTACCTAACATGTTAATTTAAAGGGTTTAACATATTTACTTATTTTCTTCATTTGTACCTAATTGAATAAAGAAAAATTACACGATTACAAATTAGTGTCAATTAATGAGGATATTGTGATTATTGTTGTCAATATATTTTTATAATATACGATTATTACATCGACTTTATATAACTTGTTTAATATTTACTTATTAAGTTATAGAGTAACTTATAAGGGCTGAGACCTTCATCCATTGTATTTGTAACGTTATAGAATTCGTATAGTTTTTAATATAGATTATGTAATAACATATTAATGAAGTCGTCAATAGATGATATTTTCTTTTCGAATGGCTTTAAGATGGTAACAATGTTGGGATTTTTTGAAAAACGTATTATTTTTGAAAAAAATTCGGTTAGTTATATAATAAATATCGTATTATACGTGTTATTCATTTCCACATCATCGAACTTAATGTGTTAGGTGTGAAATACCCCCAATTTCACGTTGACCAACTTCTTCGAACCACTTTCAGACTGCTTTCAAACTAATAAATCCGCGATTATTAGCCACTCGTTATCGAAGTTATTGGTATTGATAATTAAGTCTAGCGTGAATTCTAAGTCGAAGGCATTTTGTAAACCTGAAACAAACCTTAGGTAAATCACCCTCACATTAAAAATTCCTTAAATTGACAGGTTTTAGTTAAATAACTAGGTTATATATATCTAACTTAAAAATCGATTTCAAATTTCTCGAATACTACAAACTTTGACGCTTTTAAATCCCGTTATAAGTGAGCTAAGGATAACCACGAGCTATTACGCTTATCACATTAGGAAGCTTAATTTATTTTAATTCTTCCTTAGTTACTAGACCGTTTTAAAGTCGCTATTTTGCAGATTCTAAGTAATTATGTAATTTAACCCAGGACAATTTATGGTAGTAGTGAGTAAATTAACTTACCTGCGTTAATAGTAGACTTTCGCAAATGCTTATTTATCTTCTCTTCATTGAAGACAATAAACAGTATCTGACCACCTTAATTGACAGCTTTGGCTTAGTCCTTTAACACCCTTTTAGTAAATAAGGACGTGACTGATAAGTTACGAGCGCAGAGGTTTTAATAACGACGGTGATGGAATTATTGAACGGATAAAGCTATTAGTCGTATATTATATAGCATAAGCCAGCGGGCCAAAAATATAAATATCTCTGACGGATGTAAAACATATTTATTGCCAGTATGAGAAAACGAAAACCTTCACAAATTAAAATCCTTAATGAAGTAAATTTCCAAAACATGATTCCTAATATGTACAAGTGGTCGGAAATCTCACAATCCGAATTAATATATGTATGTATACATTTCGAGTGTTTTTCTATTAGAGGGATTTTTAGAAATTCATAGTTATAATTTCTCAACCTCTAAGAAGGTGGGATAGTGAATTAGATAGGTGGAGTTATGTTTTAAGTCTTATTAAATATAAAGTTTTTTTATATTTCAAAGTTAAAACGCTTGGTAATATAACGTCAAATCCTGGTGATAGTATTTTATCGTTAAAAACTGATAGATACATAGTTATAATAATGGTAATAAAGGGGCAAAAGGTTTTGGAAGTCGAAATTGTGGTTTATAATTTCTTTTTTTCGAATATAATCGGTAACAAAGTTTATCCTAGCGCTATATAACGTTATCATAACGAAGATTAGAGGGTTTGAGAGGAAAATAAGCAGTGTAAAATAATGGATCGTAGGTTATTTGCCGTTGAAGCTAATATAATTAAAGATTTTAAGACTTAGTTGTTTTTGTGACTTGAAATTTATAGTAGTAATACCCGTAGTAGTAATAACTGTAATAATACTAACTTAGCGATTTGTTAACTTACTAACTTAGTGATTGTTAAGATTTTTAGGCGGTTAATCCTAACGCTTTTAAAAAGGATTAATAAAGATTTTTTAGTATTTTCGATAGTAACGATACCGTCGCTTACTTAGTAGGTTGCCGCAAATATCTTCACAGCTTATAAGTCTTCCCTACATGTTGCCGCAAAAAATTGCATAGCTTTTAAAGGCCCTTCGCAAAAACATTTCCTTTACCTTATCAAACGAAGCATAATAACAGTAAAGCAGCTTCTTTTTTTACTTAGCTAATATGTACTTAACCTAATAATCACTGATCAGTTTTGGTAGGCGTTTATCGTTACAAAATAGTCGATTCGAATCAGTGTGGTTGAAGTAACTGGTGCTACATTGATGTTAGTTGATTAGAATGTGTAAGTTCTAAGTTTAGCAGACCGCTAGCCGGTCTGCACACTAATTTTTATGGTCAAACGCTTTGGCTTGTGCCTTACTTTTAGGTGTATACCTACTGAACTACACTTGCATTACTGTATTCAAATCCCATAAACTACAGTCAATTTGCAGTACATACAATCAACTTTATTGCAAGTAAAGTTGACTTAACTGTACTGCATTTGACTGCTATTCCAACAGCTAGATTCTATCTCAAAATACACTTAAAGCTAATATAATATAAAGGATAGGAATAAAATATTGGTAAATTATCTCTTTAATATAAAAGCAAAAAAATTACATGTACGATTAAACACGATGCAAAATGTTATACATTAGTCCAACATTTCGATAACTACCTTTAGCAAATGGACCCCAATAAAGAATTTATCTCCGAGCACCTAATGAATTACATTAGCAATTAAATACACGATTTAAACTTTGCTGGAAGTAATACAGGACCTATCGTACTTATCGATTTTTTCAATGGTTTTATAACTGATCCTAAAATATGTAAAAGACGACGGATAGGTAAGTTAAAATTAGGTTAAAAAGTAAATTAAGTAGTAAAAGGGTCAACCTACTTGTAAAAGGAGTGGAAAATAGTCATTTTACCAATCTGTTATAATAATAAGTGACGATTGAAGACGCTTAATGAATTAGGGAAAAGGGTAAAAGAATTATTAACTATAGTATCCCTTAACGCCTTTTTATTCGTGCGTATTAACCTGTCCAAGCCCAGATAAAACTCATAGACCTCTTTATATAAGATTAACGATTTAATATCACTAGCCGTAAAGATTTGATTAACCTATACGTCGGAAGTCCTCCAGTCTATCAATGAATTAAGCAGGAACTTCGACGTACCCCTTAATACTAAAAGGATTATTACTAAATTTTCCACGGCAAAAAACCCATAAGTTTCTTTTCTCTAAGCTCTTTAATACGTGCAGTTTTAACAACCAAATTAAAAAAGGATTGGTTTTACTCACAAGCCTATTATAGGTACAACCAGAAGTCTTTTCCATCTAAACTTCCTAAAAGATAACAACCCTACCTATTAATATCAATAACCTTTACACCTTCCCTAATACCAATTAAAGGATCCAGAAAGTCTTTATGACTAGTATATTACCCTTCCCTCTTTATAAGTTTCCATGGTAGATACAGATTACGTAGTAATTACCTCGTTTGTTAAGATTTGGAGGGAAAAAAAATTATAAAGGTAAGCTATATAAACTCCTCAACTTTAAGCTACGCCTTTTTTCAACATATGCTGCTTAATAAAGGTTAAATTTCCAGGTTTTCACTCGTTATTTCACAATATCTTTACCAGCTAAGCCGAAGATTATTACCTTCGGTACCTAATCAATTATTCCTCCTTTCGCTAAATCTACGATAATTTGAAAGTTCATTTCGAACACAATATTAATTTGACCTAGTACTATACCAATTAAAACATTATGAAATGATTCTATATATTGAATTATTAAAAATAGTTGGAAAGCAAAATTAACCTCCTTAATTATATATTTAATAGGCTAATATTTTGCGAACCAATAATATAGAACGTAAAAGCTAACGAAGGCACCCTACGTCAATAGGTTCGATAATCCGTTACGGGCTTTAAAATGTTTGAATACGTATTTCAATTCCTTAATACTAACTATAAATAGTTTCTTTAACCAATTATGTTCTTCTTTAACAATAGTAAAAACTCGAGTTTTCAGTTCGACTAGTATGTACCCTTCAGCCCTTAAATTTAGTAACGACGAAAAAGATCCCTTCTACACGTACTTTATTAACTGTTAGTATAGAACGCTCGGTTAATACGGTCAACGAAGGGCTCTGATTTAGGGACGTGACCAAATTACCTACGAAAAAAGTTATTCGTTTTTAACAAAGTTTTGAACTCGGCTAAACAAGTTTCCTCCAAACATTAAAAATAAAAAATTTACGGTGAACAAATCTATTAGTCAATATGACACACTAGTACTAAACACGAATCCAAATAGATAATGTATAATATATATTTCCTACTTATATTTCACTAAAATTACATATTACGCGTTATGAAGTTTCAATCTATTCAGGCTAAAAAAGAGAAAAATAAACGTAAGGTTATCGGCTGGTATGCAGATACTAGTACTGGCCTAAGAGAAATGTAATAACTTGCTAACTACGCCTTTCCATACTGTCTAATAGGTAAAGACTCCCACTATCGATATTACGATAAAAACATTGGCCTTATACACCTTTTTAATATTTAAAACCGTTACATCGAACAGGTTTTTTAAAACATTATACCGGATATGGAAGCAATAAAGTACTTGTTATAGTCTAACCTACAATGGTAAGCCAAGTAGGTGTCAAATAGAGTTGACTATTGAGGTACAGGAAAAGACTAGAAGAGGTTACAGTTGTTCTTTTTGTAGTGCTTATGGTCATGGTCAGTGAATAGCCTATCACATGCTCTCGCACGTACTATATATGGACTGTGTCCGGACCAAGCCTAGGCCAGATACTACATATCTTGCTACGTATATAGTCACGTGACCTATTAAATTAATAGCTAATAGCCTAAGTTTATAATATGCTCCACCTTTTATCAAATGCTATAGAAGCTAGAGTATCCCGTCAATTAAATGTAAGGCTTGAGCCGTATCCGTTTAGTACGCGAGTTGGACGCGAGTTGAACATAGACTTATAACGCATTTCTTAACGTACCGTATAACGTATAATCCAGTTTAACCCTAAGTTTCCGGCGTCGTATAACGCGCCCTTTACCGTATTATATAACGTATCAACCGTTTTAATCCTTAAGTCGCCGGCACCATATAACGCGCCCCTTTACGAATCGTATAACGTATCAGACTTTTTAGCCCTAGGTTATCAGCACCGTATAACGCACCCTTTAACGTACCGTATAACTCATAATTACTGTCATCGACGCCGTGTAAAGCGCCCTTCAACGTACTATATAACGTATAGCGTTTACCGATTCCGACTCATTTATACTTATAAATACGGCCTTTTGCGTAACTTTTAAAACCTTACTCATATTTTTTCCTACTTTGCCTATTCATTTTTAATATCTTCCGTTTATATTACGCCGTTAATCATAACCTTAATTATAATGATTCTTACTCAATTTCTATTATATCTTTTATTAGCAAGGTAACATTTTGTATTCTATTAACTCTTATTATTCAATATAACCAATATTTAAAATGATCATAACCTAGGTTATACTGTTATTAACGCCTTTAGTATAGATAACTAGACGTTTCATGAAATATAACACCCCTTTATATTTAAATACCCTACCGCTAAATATATCTCACGGCCTTTTTACGTTTTAGGAGACTTTTTTGTCTTTAACGATAACGAAAATAAAAGTAAACTTTCTATATTTTAGGTAAAAAACACTTATATATTTAATATTAATCTTTCTTTTAACTTTAAAGTATCTTTTATATTTCTTCTTATACATTATATGTAAGGATATCATATTTACCAAAATAGTTAAAATATGATAATTATAAAAAAAACAATTTCATAAAAGCTCAATTATAAATTAACTCCTTTTATAATATATTTTAAAGATACCTCTACTTATGGATTTACTTAGCTTACGTACTCTATTTAGGCAATTCATCGTAACTTTCGAAAAAAGTAACTATATTTTGTCCCCTATTCGTAAACGGAAAAGGTATATCCCTAATTACCAGCCCGTCCTTTTTCCCGCGTTTTCCAAATTAATTTATTCATTCGCCCAACTCCGTAATATCATTCAAATGGAAGGCATTTTTACCCTTTCAGTAGTATAAGCTACCACTCTTTTTACCATATATACCCGTCTTTTTTTTAACCCCGTTATTTCCCAAAACTCCCCCATCGCCATCGACCATTTCGTTTATTTATCGTAACAAAACTCCCTTAACTAAGTATGTCTTAATACGAAATATCTTTATACTAGTCTTTTTAAATACCTATCGTATAACACTTCGTAAGTTCAACTAAAATAGTTCAAATAATATAACTACGTAAATTATATCTTTCATAACGAATATAGGCTTTGGCTTATAAAACGTCGCGAACGATGTTTAAGGTCTAACCATAAAATCCTTTTATTTAATCGTATTTTTTTTGTTAACCTTTACTAAAAACCAGTTTACCGAGTCGATTGTAAACGTGCTGATAATAGTAACCACATTGACCTCATTGCTCGGGTATAAACTAATATATTATAGTCTTTAATATCTCGTTTAAAAAGTCGTTTTTCCCGCCATGCCCCGCATTATCAACCATAGCCGTATTCGCTTAATACTTTATTCGCCTTATGTTACTTACTATCGTCGGCTTTTTCTGATATCCGCTCCACCTCTCGTGCACCACCCTTATTAACGTTATTTAACACCCGTTCTACCTTACGCTGCCCGCTCATACCAGCCTCTTTCAGTATTTGAAACTGATAGTAATAAGGTTTTTAAACGTTAACAGTACTACCATTTGGAGGAACCGAATAAAAATAACGATCAATAATAGGTAAAGATTAATAAATCGTAATAAAAGCCGCCTTGCGGTTAAATAGTTATCCAAGAAAACCGGATAACATATAACCGACCTCATATATTGTATTATACCATAGTAATAAAAAGAATTCCTCTTTCCTTATTAATATAATATCATCATCGAGGTAAAGACGATTCTTCTAAAATAAATCACTTAAAATGTATTCAATGTTGACGTCGAAATACCAAGCTACTATGAAACCGGACGTCGTCCTGTTTCGCTTTCAATTTTTCAAAAGCTATAATATAATGTCAATTTTTGAATAAAATTTACTCCAACTTATTTTACCCTTTTTACTTAATTAAAAAATTAGTGATATCGCCACGTCTCATTTTCATAACGAAAATATTCTAAATTTTCAATTTCTCGTATATACCCTTCTTCGTTTTATTAACAACGAAGACTCATTCCGGACAAATATGGTATAAAACATAAGAGGAAAAGGGGTTCGTAACCGTACGTTTTACCAAATCTATATAAAATATAACATATTTTTCAAAGTATCCAAAACAATATTTAATGGGTTTCAAATATCGATAACCCGATATTAATTATATAATTAATCAAGTTTGATACTTAGAAAGTTAGGTTTAATATCACGTAAGTTAAATTCACCCTAGTAGTTTACCTTATATTATTTAGCTCAATATTAGCAACGACTTGCCGTTATCTTGATTCATTATTAAATATATATTATCGCTACCTAGAATAGCTTCGTATCTTTACGTAAATTTATTAAAAACGTAAAAGTTTGTTTCGCCGAATCAATCGATATTTTTTATCCCTATTTATCTTAGAGATAAGGGATATTTAAATACTTATCAAATATCCAATTTACACTGAACTTAATGATTATTAACTTCCAATTTCTCAATATGAATTAAGAAACAGAGAAATATAATACCCAATTAAACTACGAGAAAACGAAAACAATTTATAGGTACTTTGAAACCCTTTAATTTATTCTTTCGATACCTTTATCAGTTTATAGGTAATGCGTTGTGAATAAAAATTATTTCACTTTTATTAAAAAAAAATCTTTTAAAATACATTTATTCAATCCGAGCCGTAATTGCTAATAACGAAGGCTTGAAATCAATAGAATCGCCACTATATATTTAGAAAGCGCGTTATATACTTTTCGACGATTATAAGCTATATAGCTTTAAAGTAGATAAATTTAGATAGGTGATCCGTAAAAACCAATAAATACTGAAGACCGTTATTGGTAATCAGTAAGTCAACTATGAAGTCGATGGAAATATGAAATTAATAACGATCTGGGATGAGGAGGAGTTAAAAAAGCTTTTTTATAGGATAGCACGACTCTTTATACTGTTATATTATGTATATATGCGATATAAACGTTAAATATCTACCATTATCCCCTCTCAATTGTAATCCCATTAGTGTATTCGAAATAATACGATTTTATTCGGATTACCTATAATGAGCGAATCGCAAGTTTATTACAAAATTTTCGTTGCTAATACTTTTTCAATTTAATAGTAATAATTAGTGATAATTACTTAATTTACACTTCTGGTTAATCCTATATTTCGAAATTTACATTATGTATTTTAACTCAATAGAAAAGTGTTTAAAGCATTCTGTAACTATTAGTAAATGAATTTCGTATAACGAGTCGTTTGTTATTCCCTAATCCTATAACTCGGTGATGGTATCCGACCTAAAAATAAAGAAACTGTTTAGTGTTAACAAAGTTAGCGAACTTAATGCGGGCTAGATCCGCAACGGTATAATAACCGCTAACTCTCCAGTATCCCCCGGCGTTATCTTAATCGACAACGCAAACGCGGGTTGAGCCCGAAGCGACTTCACTAATACCGATACTCCAGAATTCTCCGGCTTTCTTTCGGGGTATATATTATCATAATTGAATAACTTAATCATCTTTTACATAAATTCAACCGTATTTTCCCCTGAAATATACGTTTCTGGAATATGTAAGTTTCTATATATTCTATATAATATAGTAATGGGAATAGGTTAAAAATCTCACGCGAAACGTTCTTCAAATTCGTACTTATCTTGTAATCTACGGGTTAATATATCTGAATAAGTGCCTTAATTCGCGGGCTAGTAACTTAAATGGTATTAAAAATATAAAAGAACTTTAGTTTATCGAAATTAACATTCCGAAATCAAACGTAAGGAAGAAAAATACATCAATTCCTTATAATTCGTTAAGATCGTAGACGGGGTACAGACATTATATAATTTTAAAAACCACGCTTTTAAATAAAACACTACTTCGAAAAGCCTTTTATTGTAGATAGTAAAATCAAGTTTCGCGTCTGTTAATCGTATGGAATAATAATTGATTAATTTGAAAATTATGAATATTATCATATACTTTTATAGATAGTATATTTAGGTAGCCGTACATCACGTTAGAAGGTGCACTCCTGTAGCATGCACGATAACGTGTCATACTTCAGGCTGTACTCTTTCAGAGTGTATAATAACGTGACATGATGCAGATTATACTCTCATAGGTGGAGTGGTCTAGAAGGGGCATTCTAGAGTGGTACGTTCTGGGTGAGGGACTATAAGCCCTCACCTGTGGCATGCACCTCTAGATGTTTCTTCGCATATATAATATCTTTATATTACAATACCAATCTAACGATTACTCTTTTTTGTACCTCATTTCACGTGAAAGAATAAAGGTTTTCGACCTTATCGACATTGATCAGTAGCCGATTCTGTCGACTATAAACGGCCTAGGAAAAAAAGAGACAGATATAAGTTAAATACTTATAGCGGGATGTTGTAGAGGTTTCAATTGTTTTTACTTTAACACTTTGTTCTTAAATGAATTACACGCCGACGTGTATAAAGATTGTACAGACTAAGTGACTTTAAAAAGCAAAACTTTAGTACGATACTATCATCCCTTGTTTAGCGTTTTATCTACTAAAATCCCCATTACATCACCATTAACCCTTGTTTGTTATTCTAACGTATCTGAGAACTTCTTGAAAAGTATCTTATTGCGTACCAGGCTACGTAAACCAAAACCACCAAGTTTCAAAACCCTTCATTGGGACTCGTCTGAAATTAACAACCTACACCACTCGTAAAACACAGGAGGGGTCAATAACAAAGCATCTAAACGGATCGTGTAATATAAAATCGGTAATACATAAAGAAACCAAACCGCTTACTTCACTAAGTAAGGTTACGAACTAAGCAACTAAACTGATCACTTTACCGAGTTCGGCTACGGTACGCAAATCCGGACCAATTACCAAATACCGGATTACATATTACGCCTCTATATAACACATTTCTTTTGCCTTACTTTCATTTCCTTTGCCCTACCTACTTTCCTACATTCTTTTGATATATTTTAAATTTACTTATGTTCATCCTTTATGTTTCAAGCTTATTACTTGCGATATTTGAGTTTTTATAGCCGCTTAGATAGTGTAGCGTTACTAAACGCTAATAAAACATTCCTATGTTCACCTTATATGTTTTAAGTTTATTTAAGTTTTCCTAGCAGCTTGGTTGGTATAAAGTTACTACACGTTACCAGGACTTATTTGAGACGCTTTCCATGGCTTTAGGACCAATAATACTGGAGGAAGTTAACGTTTATTTAAACCTCCTGATCGAACACATGGGAATTAGGAAGGCGATAATATACGAAATCGATCTGGGTCTTTGAGATATTATCGATATACCAATTAAAGATATTAACCTATATACGGTAACCACGGAAAATACATACATTTTAGCCGCCATATTTTGCTATTAGGAGGGAAAAGCCTAAAGACATAACTTGTTGGATAATTTACATAAAAGTTTTTCGATCTGGATATTAGGTATGTAGCGAGAAGTAAGACCTTTTATTGCTAAAGCCTTACGAATTTAACCACGAATTAGAGGTATTAATACCCTAGGAGACATAAATAGCCGCTTTGCAGAAGCCTTATTCGAAACAGCGCAACTTATCGATGTATTGGATTGGTAGGATAAGGATTTATACTAAATATAATTTGTAAAAAGATGTTAACTTAAAGGATAAAAAAAATGTTATTAAAACAACGGGAACAGGGCATGGGACGACCTTGTCACATATTTATACTTTAAGTTAAAGGCTTCGAAAAAAAGAAAGAAGAGCTAAAAGCGTATTCCATACGCCCTCAAGATAAGTAAGAACTGGAGAAGAAAGACCTAAATATACAGTCTAGGCCGCAGCCTTAAGTAGGAAAAGTAATATAGGAGAAAAAAGGCCTGTTTATACAGTCCGAACCGTAGCCGTAAGAAGAAAGAGGGTTGTAAGATAAAGAAGAGAAGGAAGGTTTGGATACGTGGCCTAGGCCGCGATTCTAAGAGGAATACAAGCTGGATACATACCCTTGACCGCGTACTTAAGAAAAGAAAGGGCCAGGTATATAATCCGAGCCACACCTTTGAGAAGAAAAGAAGGGGCTAGATACGGAATCTAGGCCATACCTATAGGAAAAGAAAGGTTTAGATACGTAGTTTCAAACTGTATACGAAACCTAAAATCGGCCGCAAATACAACATCCGCACCGATTGCTTAATTCAAGAGCGGTTACGATTGCAACACCCACACCGTTCGTATCAGAATGCCCATACCATTCGTATCAGCAGGATCGGCTACAACACATCAAATCGAGCCATAACTTTAAGAGAAGGAATGACTAAGTGCTTTATACGCAATTAGGCATCCATGAAAGAACCAAAGCGCTCCTATCACCACGAAAATAAGCTATCTAAAGCAATATTTTACCGCTTCCACCTACGTAAAACGCCCTAAATTATGTATTTGAAACATATGCGATACTTTTGATAATTGCTACTATTAGCAACGTTACAAGGAAAGCTACGTAACCTAATCTGTAATACCACTACTTTAATAAGCAAAGAAAAGAGAAAAAGAGATTTTGCCTAGAACGATAGCATATACCTTTGTTATTACCAATTGAAAATAATAGCATATACAACTATTACTATCAATTGAGAATTTCTCTACTAAATGACTAATATGGACTGGATCACAATAATACCATCAATATTGGATTACGAATACGAACCAAAGCTATACTGTTATTACTGGATACAGAACGTACAAAGAAAGAAGAAAAGATTGCTTGTGTGAATATTATTATATACCTTTATAGATAGTGTATTTAGGTGGTGGTATATCACGCTGTAAGATACACTCTTATAACATGTATAATAACGTTTTATGCTGCAGGCTGTACTCTTGCAGAGTGTATAATAACATGATACGCTGCAGATAACACTCTTATGCATAGAATGATCTAGAAGGGGCGTTCTAAAGTGGTACGCTCTGGGTGGGGGCTTATAAGCTCTTATCTATGATGTGCACCTCTGGATGCTTTTTCGCATCTATAATCTCTTTATACTACAATACCAATCTAATGATTACTCTTCGCTATACCTTATTTCACGTGAAAGAACAAAGGTTTTGTACCTTACCAACAATGATACTATCCTCGTCTCTTTGCGATAAATAACCTTTTAATGCTATCTCTGAACAATCGGTTTCCACTACTATTGACCGATTTGAATCCCAATATATTAAAGTTGGAGCTGTTACGAAGATTTTTTTTTACCCTTTAAAATATATGTTCCTCCCGATTCATCTATGCTTAACGAATTCCCTATATATTAAGCGAAACAAAATAATCGGTTAAATCGAAAAAATCTTAATAATGAAGTCCCGATAAAAGTTAACAAAAACCAAAAAACTTAGGACCTTATGAATTGTACATAAAAACTCCTATTCGCGTATTACTCGCAATTTCTAGGAGTTGGCCCGGATACTTACGCTAACCGTTACGATGAAACTAAAGTATTTTACTTTTTGAACTATCAAGTTACAATTGTTTAAGCTCAAATTTAATCTGACATCGTGTAAACGTTTTAAAACCATGTGAACTTTCGCTATATAATAATAATTAATATAGAAAAAAAGGTCATTTACATGAATTATAATGAAATTATTTAATATATCCGCTATTTTATAATTAACATACCGCTAAAACATCGTTCACGTTTCAACTAGCTACAACGGAGTAATTTACCACTTCAATAATTCGAAACTTTTACTAAAATCCGTTAAGTATTTTCATTCGAAAATAATACGAATACAGTAAAAGGCCTCTCAAATACCTATCTTCGTAAATTACGTTAACTTCAAAAATACGTGTAAGGTTTTTCAAAATTAAATGATAAGGAAAACGGTTTTTTTTGGTAATCTTATTTACTATCCGATAATCGATATGAAACAATTATCCCCCCCTCGACTGAAGAATTAATAATACCGGTGCTGTAACCGATTAAAACCTCGCGTAAACCTAACCTTTATTTATTAATTTAGCAACTTAACTTCAAAATTCAAAAGATTAATCCCATAATGTTGAGTACAATAGTTCTTATACTTTATTTCGAAAAATTCTATCCTCGTTCGGTTTAATATACATGTAATGGTCGAGTTTGTTCTTATATATGAGTAAAGCTGTTGCCTTTGACTTATCGAATATATCACGAAAATTTAACAGTTAGGGTAAAAAACGTGACTAGTTCTTCTCTTTTACAGTAATAGACGCCTTTAATTACAGAATACGAATTATTTTACGAAAACTTATAATGAAAGTTAACTACAACTAATCTCTCGTGCGTTATATCATCCGTTAAGATTGGGTCACCAAATTAATAAAACCCAATTTTATAAAATCTCGTAAATCCCTTCATCTAAAATATGTTATCACTATATTAATGATTCATCATTCTCAATTATAAACTATTAATCGACTTTGGACAATATTAGATATTACCTCTTAAAATCGTATTTAAGGTATTTTGAAAAGTCAATCCCGCGTTATTTTAATAATAATATATATTAATATCTGTTTCTAATATTTATTAAGATTTACAAAAAACTTAGCTATTTAAGTAAGACAGGTATTCCACTATAACTTTTATATCATACCTACATTTCAACGATAAAAAAACTGAATTTACTTTATATTTTATCATTACACTATAGTTTTATTTGCAATATAATTATAATTATAATTATAATTATCATCTATTTAAATATCCAAAAAGTAAATATTATCAAAGAGTATATGAATAAGGATTAAATCCTCATTTATACAAATTTTAGTTAAATCAAACTCCTTTTCCCTCGATTTTATAAATACGCCGCTAAAGTTACATAACTTTTAAATAAAATTGTATATAAAAGTTAAGCTTTCCCCGTCGCTGTTTGTAGGAAATCTTTATTTATATTTTAGTCTTAAACCGTATATACTTAAGTCGGAGGTAACGCTAGGTAAATTTGGTAACCACATTAATAATGGTTTGTCGAACTATAACATAGGTAACGACTTATAACTTGCTTAGCCCGGGATTCCTTTACCCCTATTTACATAGTCTAACGTCATTAATTTGAAACGTATACTGAATGGTTTTATTAAGATAATGAGCTGCGATTTTTACAAACCTTTAAAGAAGATACTTAAAAGACATGAACTTTCATTATAATCATATCTTCATTCAGCCGTTATACCTATATGAATCCCGATAATCGTTGACCAAAACGTCGCTTTAAATCCAAAGATTTTAACTCGTCGACAAGCTTATGGTGCTTTACCAAAACCGTGATGAAGTTGATACGACTAACGCCTGCCGTAATAGATTTGTCGTAAATATATAGGGATACGAAAAAACGTATGTTAGTACACTTTATAACCTAAAGTTAATTCAATTCGCTCTTTTAAGTTAATAATTTTTCGAACCTAATAAGAAACGGATTTTATAGGTTTTTATTGCTTATAAGCAATCAATTTAATTCGAACAAGGTTTTTTCCGCGTTATAAGTGATGCCAAACTTAGTCTTAATATAGTATAAAAACTAGTTTATATCTTATATGCCTTCGTATCTGCCGGCTTCGTAATATTCCGTAATAACTTACTTTACCACGGGTATATAATAACTTTATACGTAAAAAGATGTATAATAATCTTTTCCGATTTATATCTTTTTCACTTTTAGTATAAATTTGATTGTTCGGCGCGTGTTCGCCTATGTAAAGGCATATTTGTCTAATTATGCTTATTTATATCGTTTTCGGCTACTTTTAAACGTTGGAAAACCAATACGAATTGTCGTTAGATCGGCTTCGAGTTATAAAATATTATCTACAACTTGTGCAAGGTTGGAGATAAGGTTAAATGAGAAAGTCGATTAATTAGGCTATTAAACTCATTCTATAATAAACGCGATATAATTTATAATCTTTTATAAACGAGATATATTGGCTTAAATTCACCCCAAAAAGAGAAGAGATATATTCATAGAGGTAGAAGACTTAGTATTTGCCAACGGCTTATCCTCCACAATAGCGTTAAGATATATCGCAGAATTATTAATATTTGCTATCAATTTATTTATTATTAGTAATATTCCTTCAGAAAAAGAAAGACCTTAATAGTATATTATAGTTCAATTTACGATAATAAGTTAAATATGTACCAAATAAAGTTTACTATTAAGGTATAGGCAGAAGATTAAAAGAGGTTATAGTGGTATTTCGTGCAAAGCTTATGGGAATAGTCAGTACATAAACTATTATGTACCCTCGCACGTGCTGTATTCAGTCTGCGTCTGAACTGGGTCCAGATCAGGTACTACATATTCAATTACGTGCACAGTCACATAACCTATAGACTTAATAGCTAATGACTTGAGTCCATACCAGTACTTCACAGTAGGCTATTCGCAATACGTCGTATTACGAAAAGATATTAATACTATTACAGAACTTGACTATATAGATGTTGCTAAGGCTAAAATTAATTTAAGCCTTAAAAAACCCATATTTACTAATATCGACTATAGTTAAACCAAATATTTACCCTATTGTTTTCCACATTTTAAAATCCCCTACCTCTTTCCTCCTTTTCCTTAAAAATATAAAAAACCTCAGCTTTAACAATAACGTTTAAATTAAAGAATTAATACAATTTAAAGATAATAAGACATTTCCACTTAATCTTAAATAAATTTACCTTTGATTTTATCTTTAAGGGTAAAAGATGATAATGTTAAACCTAACAAGAACAAAACTTGTTTAACTATACCATAGGTTTGATAACCTGGTAACTTTTAAGCTTTATAAGGTTTCAAAGGCGAGTAGTTATGAAAATATGAATTGAAAGGTACTAAAACTAAGTAAACGACTTTGTCATTACTTCTAAATAGATTTTCAAACCCCTTTACTGTTTAAATTCATGTTGAAGAAAAATCAAAACTTTGATTTCAAAGTTTTCGTAAATATATTTTACTTAAATTGTAAACCAGTCCTTTATATTGTAAATCGGGCCACAGATTTTCACGGCATTAAGTTGTCTAAGACTATTACGGAAAAGGAAACGTGAAAGGTATTACGTACTTTATAAATCAACAAGTGCCTTGAGCTACTAAACGTGTTAGTTCACAATACTGGTACTAATTTTATTACAATATAATTTTAAGCTAATGCTAAGTTTATGGAGATTTAGTACAAATAGGTTCACTTTAAGGCCTATAAGTGTTTCGGTAAAATCGACTAAGTATACGCCCTTTTACAAAGAGCCTACAGTATCCTCACACTGAAAATCGAAAGCTTTATAAGCTAAAAACAATATGACTTTAAATTGCGGTAATAAGCTTTAATAATACTATTAACATTAATGGCATTATACCAACTTTATTAGCATTTAGGGTTTACCCACGTATAACAACTAAGTCGCTACTATTGTTAAGTACCTAAAAACCCGCCATAGTATATAGTAAAGCCCTAAAAAAACTAAAAAAGAAATCGGCATTCCGTTATGTTCATAATAGCCTTAATATTAAAACTGGATTATTAATAATGAAAGTACTATCGATCCCCCTTTAAAGTAAAGTGCTTACGTAGCAAAAGCCAAATAAATGGAATAAGCTATATAAGATGTTAAATATTACAAATTTAAATGGAGTGGTAAAAATGACTAATAGCTATATTACTTTTTCGAATTATACAGGTTAAGCAGTATAAAAAACCCCTTAAATCTAATAAATATTTTCTCTTTAATATTCGAACAGAACAAATGAGCTAATATAACCCTCCCAAACCGATTATGTACAAGCTAATAAAACGCCGACGGCGTAAAAAACCATCTAAAAAGAATATATATACTAAAAAAGGATGGTAACGGGAATTAAAAGCCTAATAAGGTACATATAACGGTGTAGGTATTTTAAAAGAAAAAAAATATGATGGAAAACATGCCTTTAAGTTATGTGTCAAAGGTATTATTAATACATCAGATAAGCCCTTTAAAAAAAGGAAGTGGAAATTAACGGATTTTTTTCACGAGGGATCATATAATTTATACCATTAACTTAATTTTAGAGCTAAAACGTTACTTTTTTTAAGTCGAAGATGATCTACGAGATTAAAGATAGGATTACAAACCGGGAATACGAGAAATTAAGGCTTATTTCTTGAGGATACGGTAATAAAAATAAGGACTAAATCTTTACTTAAACGCCTATAATCCAGAAAATTAAGTAACTTTTAATCCTCGTAACTACTACAAGTTGATTACTGACCTAAAAAATAATTTAAACCTATTAGCTAGGATATTACATATATATATATTGTTGAAATAGCAGTAAAATGTAGTATAGTCAAGTCAACTTTATCTAAAGTAAAGTTGATTATACATACTGCAAATTGACTTCAATTTGTGGGACTGCATTGCAAATGCAGTTGTAATGATCACACTAAATACCTCTGAGTAAGTAGGAGAGTCAGAGGGTTTATGTTAGCAATACGGTAGTAGAGGTGCTGGGTAACAATATCGAGACCTGTCTTCGAGTGCTGATCAAAAACTGTGAAGCTATTATGGGGAGAATACTTAGATTAACAACTGAAGAGCTATCTACTGCTAGGAAATGCTTAGAGATTGTGTTCCTTATATATCCAGCTCTTCAGTCCGGGATCACTTGCCTATGTTGCTAGGCGGCATAGGGAGTCTCCTGCCCATGCTGCCTATATCCTGATTCTTCTTAGGCGTAACCCTATCCCTGGGTTGCTAACATAAGAGATGTGTATTCCCCGCCTGATGTGTTAGACACCTAGCTCTGAGTGGCTCAGCTGCCTGCTAGCCTGTTTCCTGACCAAACTATTATCTGGGTTATAACAGTAGTGCAGTAGGTACCCACTTCAAAGTGGGGCACAGGCTAAAGCGTTTAACTATACAAATTAGTGTGTAGACCGGTTAGCAGTCTGCCAAACTTAGAACTTGTATCTCAATAAACAATATCAACGTAATACCAATTAATTCGACCACAGTAATTCGAATCGATTACGTTGCAATAATAAATGCCTATCAACACCAATCAATACTTATTAGGTTAAGCACAAATCGGCTAAGTAAAAGAAAAAGCTACTTTACGATTACGCTTTACAATTACACAAAATAGAGGGAATATTTTTGTAAAAAGCTCTAAGGCTATGTCTGCTGTTTACAGGTAGATATAAGGAAGACTGTCAAGTTCGTCTACTATTTACAGGTACTTGAAAGTAGCAAAGGTATTGCCATTATCTAAAATACCAAGAAACCTTTGCTAAAACATCCTTAATAAAAAAGCGTTGAGATTAATCGCCTAAAAGTCTTTAAGCCAGCAAGTTGGCAAACGGATAAGTTAGTACTACTACGGGTATTATTAATACTAAAAAAACGACTAAGTCCCTATGTCAAACAACCTATAACAATAACGACTTCTAACCTTATATTATATACCCAATCTTTACCCTACTTCACTTTTTTACTCCCTTACGTTAAGTCAATCGTCAAGTTCGCTACTAGGAACGAAAAAACGAAGAATCACCAAGTCGCATAAAGAAAGCGACGTTACGCGACCTTACGCCAAAAACGCCAAATTTCATACGTTCAAAATCACCAAGTCCCTTGCTCTACATACCTTACACGTTATATATGAGCCAGAACGTCAAGATAACTACTGCCAACGCTTATTTTTAAGCTATCACCAATCTTGTCAAAAAAAAAAAGGCAATCAAAGCTCTGAGTGATACCTTTAATAAATACTAAAACAAAAAACTCTGGTTTACCGAAACCATTAAAAACTCAACCCTCGAGCACCTTACCAACTATATCGGTTACTTTATCCTCGACGTTGATTATAACAACCAAAATACAAACGTTAAAGCCCTTTTCGATTACATCGAGTTTTTTAGGGACTAAACCCTGGCCATATAAAAGAAGACTAAAAAGTCAGTAGAATTAAAGTTAAGGGTGTATTTACGCAAACAATGGATTTCACTACCCTTAAAGGTCGGTAAAGACGGTAACCTTGACGACATAATCTATGAGTGCGTCGTGTATAAAAATCCACAATAAACCTAAAACGATAAGGGGAAAGTAATTACTAGCGATAGTAACCCTTAATGTCTATACATACGTTCGCAAGGACCTGCCTAAACTTAAATAAGTAAACGTAATGAATCAGTTAACCTACACCTTACAAACCCTTAAATCCATTAGTTAATTGAACAGGAACCTAGACGAACCTCTTAACACCAAGAGGATTATCGTTAAGTCCCCTGCAACAAAAATCTTTAGGGCCATTTCCCCCAAGCTTTTCAATACATCCAATTTCAAAAGAAAAACAAAAAAATACCGGCTTTATACGCAAACCTACCGTGTAGCACGACTACTGGCTTTTTTCCTTCAAATTCAGTCAAAGGTAAATATCTTACCCAACAATATCAACAACAACTTTAGCCTTTTTCTCAATTGAAAGATATAAAAAGTCCTTACGATCAGTACACTACCCTTTCACCTCGATGCGTTCCTATGATAGATACGGACTATACGGTAATTACTACGTTCTTCAAGATTTGAAAAGGGAAGAAAAAGTATAACAGTAAGCCGTATAATCTCCTAAACGTCAAGTTACGCCTATTTTTCAATATCTACCGCTAAATTAAGGTTAAATTACCAGGTTTTCACTCGTTATTTCCCAATATCTTTACTGGTCCAACCAAGGATTACTACCTCCGATACGTAACGAATTATACCTCGTTCCGTAAAATCTATAATAGCCTACAATGCTATTTCTAATACGATATTAATTTTACTCAATATTACACCGACCTAAACATGATTAAGCCGTTTTCAATACTAGATTTCAAGAAAAAATCGAAAAGCAAAATCAATCTCCTCAATTAAATGCTTAATAGACTGATACTTTGCCAATAAGTAATAGGGAACGTAGGATTTGACGAAAACACTCTACGCTAACAGATCCAGTAAGTAATTACGAGCTATAAAAAGTTCGAATACGCTTTCTAATACCTTGATACCACCTATGAAGGGTTTTTTTAGGCCAATTGCATTCCTCGCTAGCAACCGTGACTGCTCGAGTTTCTAGCTTGACTGGTATATACCCTGAAGCTCCAGAATTTAGTAACAAAAAAAAAACCCTTCTTAATTCGTATTACATTAATCGACGGTATGGAAAAACCGGTCAGTACGGTTAAGGGAAGGTCCAGATATTTACCTACAAAAAGGGTATTCATCTTCTTTAAAGTCTTTAAATAGTTTAAGTTAGTTTACATTAAACGCTTAAAGATATTAAATTTACGGTAAATAAGGCTACTAATTAATACGCTATATTGCTAACAAGTGTAAAACAAAGTAAGTAAATTATTATACTTAATTTCTCTTTACTTTTAACTAGGATTAAATCGAGTAAATTACATAGCTTGAAGGAATTAAAGACAAAGAAATGGAAAATAAATTAAAGGCTATTAGCTTGTACGAAGATACTAACAGTATTATTAGCCTGTAAGTAACGTAATAACTAATTGACCACACCTTTTTATATCATCTTATAGGTAAAAAGCCATACCGCCAATATGAAGATAAAGACACTAGCCCTATATATCTTTTTACTATCTGAAACCGTTACACGAAGTAAGTCTTTTAAGGGATTATACTAGATACGGGGGCCGTACTGTAATTAATAAAAGGCTATTCGTAATACGTTACGTTACGAAAAAATACTAATACTACTACGATATTTAACTACGCGGATGCTGGTAAAGCCAAAGTTGGCTTTAGCCTTAGAAAAAAGCTATCTTTACTAGGATCAACAACGGTCAAAATTATTATTAGCCTTATTGTTTTTTATATCTTGAAATCCCCTACCCCTTTTTTCCTTTACCTAAAGAATATAAAAAACTTTGGCATTAATATTAATATATAAACTAACGAATTAATATAAATTGAAACTAATAAAAGGTTTCCACTTAGCCTTAAATAAGAGTATTTTTGATTTTATTCTTAAGGGTCAAAGACAATAGTATTAAAGCTAACGGAGGCGAAACTTCGTTTACTATATCGTAAGTTTAATTATCCGGTAATTTAAGGGTTTTATAAGGTTTTAAAGGTGATTAACCACGAAGATATAGACTTTCTAGCACTAAAATCAGTTAAAACTTTTACTACTACTACCAAATACATTCCCAATCCCCCTTGAGGTTTAAGTTTACATTTCAAGAAAATTGAAAATTTAACTCGAAAGTTTTTGTAAACGTATTTTACCTATACTATAAGCCAATACTATACATTGTAAACTCCATTACGGCTTTTTACAACGTCAAGTTCTTTAAAACCATTACGATAAAGAAAATATAGGAAGTACTACGTACTTCATGAATTAACACGTATATTAGCCTACTAAACGTATTCATTTACGATTCTTAAACTAAGTTAGTTACGATGGAGTTTCAAGTTAATATAAAGTTAATAGGTATTTAATATAAACAGGTTTCTGTAAACGCCTATTAAGGTATTAACAAAGTCTAAAGGGCATACGCCCTTTTACAAAGGGCCTACGATATCCTTATACTGGAAATCGGAAGCTTTATAAGTTAAAAGGAACGACTTTAAATAAAGGCACAGGGTTTTCATGATACTATTAGTCTTAACAGACTTATACCAACTTTACTATTATTTGGGGCTTACTCATGTATAACAGCTAAGTTAGTATCCATATCAAATACCAAAAAACGTTCCATAACGTATAACAAAGCCCTAAAGAAACTAAAAAAGAAATTAACATAATGTCAGGTTAATAATACCCTTAACATTAAAAACGGACCTTTAATAACAAACGCTTTTTTACTTTCTCTATAAAGTAAAGTTCTTACTTGATGCGAACAAGTTAAATGGGATAAACCATACAAAATTTTAAGTATTACCAAATTAAACGTGGTAATTGAAATTACTAACGGTTTTATAACTTTCCGAACTATATAGGTTAATATATACCGAAGACTCATTAGGCCTTTTAAATCTAGTAAATATTCTAACGTCTATAACCTTAGAATTAAGCGAATTAGCTAATATAACCCTCAAGAGCCGATGGTTAACAGGCCAATAAAACGTCGGCGTCGTTAACTACTACCTAAAAATAGGATATAAAATGAAAAAAAAAGACGACGATAGGAATTATAGGCCTGGTAAGGCATATAAAACGGCGTAAGTATTTTAAAAAGAGAAGTGTAATGGAAAACTCGCCTTTAAATAACGTACCGAAAGTATTATTAATATACCAGGTAAACTCTTTGAGTAAAGTGACTAAGTGGAAATTAACGGCTTCTTATTATGGGAGGTTGAACAATTTGTGCCGTTAACGTAATTTAAAGGCCAAAATATTATTATTTTGAAATCGAGGATAATTTACTGATAGGGGTAAAATTACGGATCGGCCATATGAAAAGTCACGGTTAATCGCTTAGAAATACGGTAATGAAGGTAAGGACTAAATCTTTACTTAATTGCCTACAATCTAAAAAATCATTTAACGTTTAATTATCATTACTACAACTAGTTTTACTACCGATGTAAAAAGCTAGTATATACTTAATGGCCAGAATATTACGTAAACGTACATGTAATCTACCACCGATTTTCAACGAATTATATTACTAAAGTTGCTAAAATAAAACTAAGGGATAAGTTTCCGGACAGTATAGTAATACTATATATCAAGCCTTCATACAGATTACCTGAGGCAAGCGTTTACTGGTTTCTAATGTACCAGGCGCACTTTAAAAATAGGCTCGACATAAAAACTTTAACTTTTAACTCGTGCCTATTAATTATAATGAGAAAAAACTTTAATATCGTGAACATGTAAATTAACGATACCCTTTTTCTTAGCGATATTAGGTTTATAGCGGCGAAATGACGTATTATGAAAGATTTGGACCTTTTAAAGTATGAATTAATTAAAACGTTAGCCGAAAGAATATAACTTAATTTTAATAAATCTTTAATTCGTGTTTATGGTATTAAAGCTAAAAATGGAACTTATATTATCCTATGTTGAAAAGGGTAAGTTATAAGCCTAATGATTATCAATGAAACCGACGAGGTAAGATTATAAAGATATTTAAAAGAAAGGGTCTATACGGTTTACCTCGTTACATTATATTAACCGAAAATACTGTACGATCTTTCAATTACAGCGCAAGCATAGAACCCATAAAACGAAAACTTTAACAAGTTAAACAGGCGGATTCAATAGCAAATCAATCACGTGAAAGGAGTAATTAATATAGTTTTTATAAATTTAACGAAATCGGAGTTCATAATTTTTATAAATGTGTTTTTTGCCAACAATACCAACCTTATATCGCAAATCGGCTTTATGATGATATTCGTTAATAAAGATAGGTTGAAAGGGAAATTTAAGATTACCAGAAACCTTATACATTAGACATTTGTTAAGTATAAACGCGTAACCCGAAATGTATTAACTTTGGAAGTCTACAACATAATAACTAACGGTATTTTAAGGATTATCACCAAACAACTACAACTTCCACCTATAAATGTATTAATTTATACCAACTCCCGGAACCTATACGAATGCCTATTAAAACCGGGCACGACTAATCATAAACGCTTGAAAATAAACGTAATAATATTAAAGGAGGTCTTTCAAAGCTCGGGAAATAAATAAGTTCTGGTAAATAAACGGTAAAAATAACTTTATTAATAATATAATTAAGACTATATCCAATAACGCCCTAAAAAGGTTTATGGATAGAAATACGCTAACCATACGAATTAAGGGCTACGTAGACTGCTAGACATGCAACATGAAGAAACAGGGTTACCCTAACAAACTGGAAGATCGCTAGGGCAATGCTGGCGATGGCCGTAGTTTAAATTACTGGTAAAAGGTACGCAAGTAATGGCGTATCTGAGTTACGCTGGTTTATGGCGAAAGATCTGTGCACGGGATTTGAGGAATGAAGGCCTTGGAAAGGTAAAGAAAAGGGGCTATAAAGGGCCGTAATTGGGGTTGATTTCAGTATAGATTAATCGGAATTAACAGGGGTTTGGCTCGTTGTTAGCTTATAGATTAAGAAGAGATTTCAAAGGTTGCTACTAATTGATGGCAAGCCACGCTAACTTACAGGTACAAAATAAAGAGCCGTCAGTATTAAAATAACAGTCAAATGCAGTACAGTTAAATCAACTTTACTTACAGTAAATTTAATTGTACATACTGCAAATTGACTGTAATTTGTGAGACTGCACTACAAGTATAGTACAGTAGGTCCCACTTTAAAGTGGGGAATAAGCTAAAGCATTTAACTATACAAATTAGTGTATAGACCCGCTAGCAGTTTGCTAAACTTAAAACTTGCATCTCAATGAACAATATCAACGCAACACTAGTTACTTCGACCACAGTGATTCGAATCGACTACGTTGCAACGATATAGGCCTACCAACATATATATATATATATAATTTGCCACCGATTTTTAACGAATTTCACTGTTAAAATTACTGAGAAAGCTAAGATACAAATTTCCGGCTGGCACGATAATACGTTCTATTAAGGCTTTATAAGAACCAGCCGAAACAGGCGTCAATTGATTTTTAACGTACTAAACGTATTTTGAAAATAAGTTAAATATAAAAACTTCAACGTTTAATCCGTACATATTGATTAAAAATGGTAAAAACTTTAGTATTATAAGTATATAAACTAAAGATACCTTTTTCCTTAGAAATACTAGGTTTATAATGGAGAAACAACGTACTATCTAAAAGTCAAGCTTTGAAAAGTATAAATCAATCGAAATGTTAGCTAATGATATATAGCTTAACTTCAATAGATTATTAATCCGTATTTATGGTTTTGAGGTTAAAAATGGCATTTGGATTAGCCTACGTTAACAAGGGTAATTTATAATCCCAACGATTATCGATAAGGTTCACGGGGTATAATTATAGAAATACCTGAAGCAAAAGGCCCGTATGGTATATATTACCACGTTATACTAACAGGAGGTATCGTACAACCGTTCTATTACGGTACAAGTATAGGATTCATATGATCAAGAATTTAACAAACTAAATGAAAGGATTCAGTAACAACTCTGTTATATATAAAAATGAATTGATATTTTTTACAAATTTAACGGAAGCGAAATTGATAATCTTTACAGACAGTTTATTTATTAATAATTGTAACCTTTTATCGAAAACAGGTTTTCTAATAATTTTTATTAAAGAAGAAAAATTTAAAAGATAATTTATAATTACCGAAAACATTTTATATTAGATATCCATTAAGTGTAAGCATATAATATGGAATGTATTAGCTTAAAAAGTTTAAGATATAGTAGCAGAGTTTAATATAAGTATAAGAACTAATAGTATACTAAGAATTATCACTAAATAGTAAGGATTACCTTAGATACCTATAATAATATAGACTAACTCCACGAGCTTTTATCAATTTTTATTAAAGTTGGATACCATTAATGAAAAACACACGATAATAAACGTATTAACTTGAAGCGAGGTATACGAAGCCCGGAAAATAAATAAGTTCCGGTAAATTAATAGTGAAAATAATCCTATAAACATTATAACTAAGGCTACGTTTAATAGTGCCCTAAAAAGGTTTGTAAATAGTAATATACTAATTATACGAATCGAGGGCTACGTGAACTGCCCAGCATATAACCTAAAGAAATAGGGTTACTGTTGTAACAATATTGGCTGCTATTTTTAGCAGGTCAATTGCAGTGCAGTCAATCAACTTTACTTACAGTAAAGTTGATTGTATTGACTGCTGGTTGTGGTACTGCACTGCAAGTGCAGTGCAGTAGGTGCCCACTTCAAAGTGGGGCACAGGCTAAAGCGTTTGGCCATACAAATTCGTGTGCAGACCGGCTAGCGGTCTGCCAAACTTAGAACTTACACATCAATCAACAGTATCAACGCAGCACCAGTCACTTCGATCACAGTGAATCGAATCGACTACGTTGCAACAATAAATGCCTACCAACAGTTACCATGGCCAATTAAAAGATCACCAGGATAATGGTAACGATGGTAATAAGTTGAACTACTCGTAAAAGATACGTAATTAGTGGCGTACCTAATACGTACCAGTTTGTGGCGAAAAAACTGTGTACGGGGGTTGAAAAATGAAGGCCTCGAAGGGGTAGAGCAAAAGAGCCACAAGGGGCCATAATTGGGGTCGATTTTAGTACAGATGAATCGGAATTGACAGGGGTCTGGCTTGTTATTGGCTTATGGATTAAATAGGGATTTCAAAGGTTGCCACCAATTGATGGTAAGCCATGTTTGCATATAGGCACAAAATGAAGAGCCGCCAGTATTGGAATAGCAGTCAAATGCAGTACAGTTAAGTCAACTTTATTTGCAGTAAAGTTGATTGTACGTACTGCAAATTGACTGTAGTTTGTGGAATTTGAATACACTGCACTGCAAGTGCAGTGCAGTAGGTGCCCACTTCAAAGTGGAGCACAGGCCAAAGCGTTTGTCCATACAAATTAGTGTGCAGACCAGCTAGCGGTCTGCCAAACTTAAAACTTACACAACCCAATCAACCAACATCAATGCAGCACCAGTTACTTCGACCACAGTGATTCGAATCGACTACGTTGCGACGATAAAAGCCTACCAACACCAACATTATTAGTAAAGGTTGATTATTATCGTTAAGGCGAGTAAAAGAAACTAGTGCCAATATTCGCGAATTTATCGGCGATTTTGTTTTCGTTAATACCTATATACCCTAAATACTATTTTACCGCAACGAGGTTTGAATGAGATTTCATTGCGGCGTGGAAGCTTTTAAAGGCTTATTGAAACGAGTTAATTTGGTTACTTTTAAAATTTTATACTATAAAGATACTATCGATATACACCTTAATTTCACCTTTTATAATAGGGATAATTTTTTTAGGCTTTGATGTGCGTTAATAACCTTCGCGCCGAAAATATATATAGTGTGTTGTAGGACTCTAGACGTTACAACGTTGTCGATTTGATTGGTCAAAGTAACAGTAGTATTGCATTGGTCAAGTGGTGGATGTATTGTTCTAGGTTTGGCAGACCGCTAGCCGGTCTGCACACTAATTTGTATGCCCAATTGCTTAGCCCGTGCCCTAGTCTAAATCGGGCACTCCGCTTGCAGTTTGTACAGTTAACTTGACTGTACCATAATTGACTTGACTGCACTGTAATTAACTTGCTAAAAATAGCAATCAATATTGTTCCAATAGTGACGGCTTGTTGTTTTGTGTGCGTACGCTAGTGTGGTCGACTAATTACTTCCGGTAGCCACCGAATTACCTCCTCGTCAACTGGCCAAACCCCTGTCAATTTCGCAGCCAAATTTACCCCAATCACCTCCTTTTGCCCCACGGTTACAAGTTCCAGCTTCATCAACTCCCACAAATAAGTCTTTCGCCACGAACTTATGCAGACCTCTATCTCGACTGTGTCACTCAATTAAGTCGCCAGCTTCATTCCCCTGACAGTCTTCCAGTTTGCTAGGTTACCCCTGTCTTTCTCTTTGTCCGCCTTCACGTGATTTGACCTTGCCAGGTAGCTTTGCCAATCAACCAATGCCTTCCAAGTGTACATTTTGACCTTGACGGGCTTGTCGAGACTGCCGGCTCTACCGGCCCTGCTGGGTTTGCCAGGCCCGTGGCGATTGTTTGGCCTGTGACGCCTGTTGCGCCTGTATCTCAGCCTTTTGTAGGTCTTGGATGGGTAGGCTTGGAAGGAACTTTGAGGGGTTTTTGGTTTCGTTTCCAGGATGGTTTTTGAAGGTTATCAGGTCATTGAAAGGGTCATTGTCTTGAGAAACTTGCAGATCTTCGGCTTGAGGAGGGTTTTCCCGATGAAGAGGTTCGCCGTTTGATAGTACTGTTCGGCCTGGCTCGAGTAATGCAGAAGTCTGTCGAGTTGACTATACTGACTGGCTTAATTAAGAGGTTTTGGTGTTGATAATGGTGGTGTTGCTAAACCTTTTCTAAAGGATACCGCACCGCTTAGTAGTACATAACGCAAATTAGTGACGTTGATAACGTCCTTTCTTAGCTGTTCGCATTACTTAAATAATTGACTTGTAAACTATTTACACCATTCACAAGTTGCTTGGCAGAGGCTTTGGCCCTTTCCTTGGTGTTACTAATACTCTTTCTGAACTGTTTACACCGTTCCGTAAGTTAACTTGAAAATAATTTTTCCTCTATCCTAACGTTAACGTAAAGCGTAACCAGAAAGTAGTTTCTTCTTTTACTTAGCTAATCTATGCTTTACCTAATAAGCACTGATCAGTGTTGGTGGGACTTTAGATGTTGCAACGTTGTCGATTCGATTGGTCGAAGTACCAGTAGTATTGCAATGATCAAGTGGTGGATGTATTGTTTTAGGTTTGGCAGACCGCTAGCTGGTCTGCACACTAATTTGTATGACCAATTGCTTGGCCCGTGCCCTAGTCTGAATTAGATACTACACAATTAACGGACTTACAGTCATTATAGTCAACTTAACTGTACTCTAATTGACTTGACTGCATTGAAATTAACCTGTTAAAAATAGCAGTCAATATTGTTTCAATATAGTGGTATATAATCTACCAGAGGTTTTAATTATCATACGACCGTTATAATAAATTATATATCCGTACTCAACTTTTCATTACCCGTTATAAATGTATTTGGATTCGTCGGTAAATATTATAATATGATATTTATCGAGGTTAACGTATGAATCTTTAAAAGTTACAATGACGGCATTTTTTATCAGCCCACTTATAAAGGGATCAAATGTGTTACGACCCAAGCATGATGGCGGGTTAGGAAGCAAGCCAGTTTGCAGCTGAGCCACTTAGAGCCTGAAGTCCAACACATCAGGCGGGGAACACCTCTCCTTTGTCAGCAGGGAAATGACAAAGTCAATCATGTGATTAGGATCAGTGGGATCAGTACTGATCCAAGTGATCCAGGATCAGCGGGCTTAGCACTGATCCAAGGGATCCAGTACTGAAGACGGTATGAAGGCACGGATATATAAGGATACGGTCATCACCACATAGATAGTATTTCCTTCATAGCTCTTCAGTTGTTAATCTAAGTATTCAGTTTCAGTATATTCTGAATAACCTCACAGCTTTTGATCATTACTTGCACGGTTGCGATATTGTTCACTCAGTACCTCTACTACCTTCTTGAAAAAATAAACCCTCTGATACCTTCTATATACTCACGGGTATTTAGTGTGATCATTACATATTAACTTGGTGGTTTGCTAACTTGCCGTATGTACTTTGAGACTTTTAACGGTTAATCTCAACGCTCTATAAAAAGAATTAATGAAAATATCTTGGTATTTTCGATCACGATACCGTCGTTACCCCTAAGCTGCCGTGAAAACCGACGCAGCCTAAAAGTCTTTTCTACTTACTGCCGTAAAAATCGATGCAGCAGTAGAGGCCCTTCGCAAGAATCTTTCCTCTACCTCAGCGGTCGTTTGACTTAGAGCGTAACCGCAAAGTAGCTTCTTCTTCTACTTAACATATCCGTATTTAACCTAGCAAGTAAGTACTGATCAGTGTTGGTAGGCCTTAGACGTTGCAATGTTGTCGATTCGATTGGTCGAAGTAACAGTAGTATTGTAGTAGTCAAGTGGTGGATGTATTGTTCTAGGTTTGGCAGACCACTAGCCAGTCTCCACTGTAATTTTTATGGCCAAATGCTTGGCTTATGCCCTAGATTGAAGTGCAGCGTACTGCACTCGACTTACACCCAATGTGGTAAGTCTCCATAAAGTAATACACTTGCAGTACAGTCAACTTTACTATAAGTAAAGTTGATCTACTAAACTGTATGTAATATTATTCTAACAGTTATTATATAATTGATATATCGCTAAAATATCGCCGGCGTTCCCGCCAGCCCAAAAGGGGTAACCAGCCATTTGAATAACACGAACCGCGTACGAAACGCCGTCAATTCCTTTTACCCTAGTATTATTCGAATACAGTAAAATACCTTTCGAATATCTAACTTCGTAAGCCATATTAACTTCGATAATATACGTAAGGTCTCTTTAATTAAAGATAAAGGAAAACGGTTTTACTTTGTTATTTCATTCAATATCCGATAATCGATATAAAACCGTTATCCCCTCCCTTCGTTTACGAATTAATAATACTAACGTTATCGCTAATAAAAAACTCGCCCGAACTTAATCTTTATTTACTAATTCCGTAACTTATTGTCGAAACTTAAAACGTTGATTTCGTAATATCGAATGTAACGACCCTTAAAGTTATTTTAATAACGAAATTTTTTCGTTTAATTTAATATACGTGTAATTATCGAATTTCACCTTATATAAAAGTAAAATTATAACATTATTTTTGTTAAATAAATTACGAAAAATAACTGGTTTCGATAAAAAACGTAATTAATTTTTTTCCTCCTTAACTGTAATCATCGCCGTTACATATAAAATCCGCGTGATTTTGCTAGGGTTTATAATACAAATTATCCGAAATAGGTCCCTTATACGTTATATCTTTTAATAAAAACGTTACGTTAATTCGAGGAATACCAAACCTATTACGCCTTATATATCTTTCGTTTTAAAGCGTATAAATATTACGTCGATAACTAAACTTCTTTAACCTTAAATTATCAAACGGTTACCGCCTGCGTTTAAGGTTACCTAATAATATTGTATTTAAAATATTTCAAAAATCATATTGCGCATTATTTCAAAAATGATATATATTAATATAGAGTTTGACTATTTATCAATATTTATACATAACTTAGCTCTTTAGGTAATACGTTTATTTTATCGTAACTTTTATATCGTTTTCAAATTTAACAGATATAATAATCGAATTAACTTTAACCTTAATCATTATAATAAAACTTCGTTTACAATATAATAATAATTATAACTAAAATCGACTTAAGTATTTAAAAAGTAAATGTTATTAAAAAGTATAGGGATAAGAAATAGGTTTTTGTTTATACATATTTTAATTGAATCAAACCCCTTTTTACTTGATTTTATAATTAAATCATTGAAATCATATAATTTTGAACCGAAATTATGTCCAGGATTTATTTTTCCCCAATTGCCATTCATAAAAAATCTTTCTTTACTTTTTTAACTTAAGCTGTATATATCTATATAAAAGGTAATACCAGATAAAAGTAGTAGTTATGTTAATAATAGTTTAATAAACCACAAAGTATGTAACGCCTCGAAATAGACTTAATTTAACATTCATTTATTATTATTTACGTCGCTTTACGTCCTTAATTTTAAGTATGTACCGAACGAGTTTGTTAAAATAATTAACCGCGGTATTAAAATAATTGGCTATAATTACTACGGCTTTTTAACGAAAACATTTAAAAAGCGTAAACTTCTGTTATAACCGTATTATTATTTAACCATTAAGTTCAACGGATGTTGTTAGCTAACAACTAAAACGTTGTTTTAAATTTAAGGATTTTAATTCGTTGGCAAGTTTACAGTAATTTTTTTAAACTACGATATAATCTACCTAATTAACACTTGCCGTAATAAGCTTATCGTAAATACGTAACGATACGTGGAAATGTAAATAATTATACTTTACGGCTAAAGGCTAATTTAAACCACCTACTTAAGCCAAAAGTATCTTAAACCTAATAACGAATGATACTTACAAATCCTTATTACTTATAATCAAACCTTCGAATTCGACTAATATTTTACCCATACGGTAAAAGTCATCGAAAGTCGCCTTAATATAATCGAAAAACTTTTCTATATTATACCTACCTTTATATCCTCCGGTTCTATAATAAACCGTATTCGTTTACTTTATCGCCGCCGTATAATATCTCTATACGTAAAAAAACGCGTATTAACCCTTTTCGATTTATATTTTATCCGCTTTTAATATCAATTCGATCGTTTAACGCGTTGTCGCCTACATATAAACAAATCCGTTAAATTACAGTGAATTATATCGTTTTTGTCCGCTCTAAACCAATAAAAACCTAACACGAGTTGCTATTAATTCGATTTCGAATAATTAGATTTTAGCGACAGTTTAAGCGAAGTTGGACGTAAAGTCGATAATTAAAGTCAACTAACCCGGTTATTACAGTAATTTAATAGCCGATGCGATATAACCTATGATATTTTATAAACGAAAGATATCGGTTGAAATTGGCCTTGAAAAAGTCGAAAATATATTTATAAAGCTAAAAAACTAGGTATTTACTCACATTTTATCCTTTTCGATAACGTTAGGGTATAACGTTAAATTATTAACGTTTATTATCGATTCGTTTATTATAAGTAATATTTCTTTGAAAAGATAAATATACATATATATTATAATCTGACTTATAATAATGAATCAAATAAATACTAAATAGGATTTATTACGAAAGTGCGAAGGAAAATTAATAAAGGTTACTGTAGCCTAACGTGTAGGGCCCTTAGGCAAGGCTAATACCAAGCCCGTTACGTGTCTTTACACGTGCCATACACGGACCGTACTCTGTTCGTATACGGATAGTGTCTGGCCTATACCCGGACCGTACCCTGTCCGCACCCGAGCCAGGCCTAGGCCAAGCGTTACCTATCTCGTTACGTACACAGTCACGTAACCTATAGACTCAATGGCCAACGGCCTAAGTCTATAACAATGTACACCAACAACAACAATAAAGGCAGGTGGGGCATGGTATCCTACCCAGATCCAACATTTGGTTTTCAAATACTGATTATTATTGGTAAGCCTTTAGTTATTACGACAATAGTTGATTCGAATTACTGTAATTGATAATATCTAAAAGAGTTGTTACAATTCATCTCATGGTGTTGTAAAGATGTTATTGCTATGAGAAGATGTATATTAAATAGTAACAACTTTAATCAATTTATTTCACAAAAATATTTAGTATATATCATTTTTGGTGATGCTAGCATTCTTGGCGAGTGCGGCGCACGGACCCAATACCTGACCAGCATTCGTTTATCTCCGTATACCAACATAATATGTATACCGCAACCTTCCTGACTAATTGGGTTCGCACAAGACTACCTATGTCCTGATGTGCACATCCCTGAACAATGATGGCCATATTTCTTACAGCCAGCTAGCCGAGGCAAGGTAGCACTCGCAGCATAAGATCCTGAAAGGCCTCATCCGCCGTTTATCTGGTCCTTTTTTTTCTTTCTCTCGATTAGGTGGGGGGTTTGCCGCGCTCTCCACGCTGAAGTGATCCACAGACAGCACCATCTCCAACCTGCTGCCAGAAGCTCACCGCCCCTAGGACCACCCACCTAGGCCCAAAACCATTCTTTTCCCGAACGCCTCCGAATGCCTGCGCTGCTCTTGCTCCGCCAACTCACCCGGCTTGCATACATACTTTGACGCGGAAGGCCCCCC
>JASMMZ010000020.1:145264-158181 GCA_038502455.1 Anisogramma anomala | reverse complement strand
AAAGCATGGATGCCCACCCCTTGATATAACCGAACGAGGGAGGAACATGGCGAAAGACTCTGCTGCTACACGTGCGGATGTGGTGTATGCAGAACCCTTATCGAACCCACCGACACATTGCGCCCAGCTCTATCTGCTCGAGTCCATCTGCCCCACGCCATCCTGTCGGGATGCAGGGCAGCAGCCAAAAGGCATCCTGCAGATGGCCCTCAGAGACCCGATACAGGTGTGTCTTGGATGGACGCCGAGGCGAGTGTCTCAGGCAGTGCTCCCTGAGATACATTGCCTTGACATGGGGATTTTCTGGAGCCGTTCAGCCGGTCCGGGATCACCCGCTGGCTGCTAGCAGCACCACCCTCACCTGAGCAATGCCAACTTCTTGACCACACAGAAGAACAGATCCACAAATATTGCGGCACTGGATTTGTCAATGCAACACACACACCAAATTCATCCCCAGCCCGCCAAAGGGTCAATCACTGAGATAGAGTACTTATTCAAGCCAACGAGGGTAGTGCATGAAGGAGGATGGTTCGTTTTTTTTCTTTTTCGCTCATGCTCGAAAGTCTAGCCGCTAGCGATGGAGTGCCCTCAAAACGCCACAAGCATGCAGGGACCAGTCAGACATTACAACATACTAATAATGATTCTACAATCTGACAATCGTCACCAGACGTCTACTTTGCCTCCTTCGCGTTGTCAAGGATCTTCTTGGCCTTCTCCGCCTTGCTCTCGAGCACCTTCTTCAGCTCCTGCACTGTCTCCTCGACCAACTTCTTGCCCTCGTCCGTGTGCTTCTCAGAGACCTCCTTCAGCTGCTGCAGTTTGGGCAGGATCTCGCTCACGTTAGGGATCGCATGGAAGTACTGCTCCAGCGAGCCGCCCGACAGTTGCGAGCCCTTGGACTTGGCCTTCTCGACAGCCTGGTTGATGTAATCCTCGAGGTCGCCGAGGTTGCCGCTTGACACGGCCTTGCTCGCACGCTCAAACAGCTCCTTAGCGTTGCCCTTCTTCAGCGCATCAGCGTTCTTCTCAATCAGCTCCTTGAGCTTGGGGTTCTTGTCCAGCAGGGGCTTGGCCTGCTCCAGGCCCTTGCTCCAGGCCTCATCGCCCAGCTTCTGCACCTGCTCCGTCTTCTCCTGGATCAGGTCCTTGGCCTTCTTGATGCTCTCGACCGACAAGCCGCCCTTGACAATGTCCGCGACTTGCTTCCACGTCTCGTCGACCTGCTTCTTGGCCTCGGGCCCGTACTGTTCGCCGAGCTGCTTGAGGGTGTCGACGCTGCCGCCGAGTTTCTCCTTGACCTCGGGGTGCTCGTCGATGATGTCACCAATGGCGTCGGCGCTCAGCTCCGCTAGCTTCTTGCCGACGTCGGCCAGGACCTCGAGGCCATTGCGGGCGGTTTCAAGGGTCAGGCCACCCTTGCTGGCCTTCTTGAAGCGGTCGTAGGCCTCCTGGAGGAGAGCGTCGGCCTCATCCTTGTGGTTCTTGCGAACCTTCTCGATGTCCTTGAAAGCGGTGTCGACATAGCCCTTGCCGCCGGGGATCCACGAGACGTAGCTGTAGCACAGGTCCTTGATGTAGCCGATGGTCTTGTCGGGGTCTGGGGTGGACTCCTGCAGCTTGGCGGTGGCCTCGTTGTACTTCTGTTGGGCCTGCTTGCTGGTCTTGTTGATGGTGCGCGACACCTTGCCGGCGGGCGAGACGTAGTAGATTCCGTAGAGCAGGCCGGCGGCTGCGAGACCGCCGACGAGGCCTGAAATGTAGTGAGAAGAAACTGCTGCGGAATTGCCGGCTGCTGAGGAGGAGGAGGAGGAGGAGGAAGAGCCTGTGGCGGTAGATTTGAGGCGGAGCTGTTGAGCGCAAGGCACACGGATTGCGCGGGTGGCTGTGGGCAGCGCATTGCGCGTGATGGCTCGTGCGGGAATCATGATGTCCGTTTGGAATGTGTCTGTGTATTGCAAAGATTGTGGAGGTGGTCAGAGAGAATAACCGTTAAACTGTGAGATGAAGTTGCGGTCAATAGGGAACCCCAGAGTCAGGACCATCGGAATCAACTTTGTGTCGACGTAGGACAAGCAACGAAGGAAACTGCAGTTGGAATGAAATGACGCACACACAACGAAGCTGTTTTGCCTCTTTGGGAGGAGCATTTTGTTCCAACTTCCGGGGCAACTGTGACGCACGTCGCGATGACGTATTCCAGGTGTTGACCACTGCAGTCTCCAGCACAAGGTTTTGGCCTGGGCAGCCACCTGAAGTACACTCTAGTATGTTTCGCCCCAACGTTAGGAAACTGTCTTCATCGAGTCCAATGTAACATAATCTTGATCGGGATGCTTGCCATCAAGATATCAAGATATGTGTATGCATCCCTTTCTCGTATGTAATTGTAACATGCCAACCCCCTCTCAGGTTGACATTATGCCAGCTGCTGAGGTACTACCAGCTAAAATGGCTACGATGAACCAGTTAGTCAAGAATTCCATATAAAAACAAATGAATACTTGTATACAACCTTTTTTTTTTTTTTATCGAAATATTATTGTATTTTAGTTTTGCAGTCAAACATTATTTTTGTATCATCACGCTCTTTTTCTCTGGTTACGTATTGATACGGTACTGATACGGGAGGCTAAGCTGGCAGACAAGGTGTGCTTGTTGAACGACCAGGACGACGCACAGGGCGGCGGCGGCGTATGTGGCGTCGCAGTTCGCGTGATTCTGCTGCTGGTTGGTGAGAGATGGTAGTATGGTACGCAGCTTTTCCGCATTCACGGTTGATGGGTAAGGAGACAGATGACGGGAAGTCACACCCACAGGGGCGGGTATTGCTTCCCAAGAAAAGAAGAGAAGATGCATCGAATGATTGGAAGAAGAGAGCTTCGTCGAGCATTGTTCAAGTTCGCGCCTTTCGAGGGCGAAAGGGCGCACATAGATACATAGCACGTACCATAGCATATTAATTGATACTGTTGGAAAGGTCTTCATAGCTACGTTGTCGATTCGAATTGTTGATCGAAGTTACAATAGTATAGTATTGATGAACTTCATGATAGATTACAAGTTGCGGGAACCGCTAGCCGGTTCCTACCCAATTTGCTACGGGACAACGTTGGTTCGTGCCTATTATATAAATAGTGTTGGAACAGCAGTCAATTGCAGTACAGCCAAGTCAGTTTCAGGGAGTGCCCGATTCAATGTGGGGCACGGGCCAAGCAGTTGCCCATACAGATTAGTGTGCATACCGGCTAGCGGTCTGCCAAATTTAGATGTAAGGGACAACCACTTTTCAATACAATACACCAGTTACTTTGACCACGATTCGAATCGATTACGTTATAACGATAAAGACCTATCAACAATAATTAATGTTTATGCTGTTAAGTATATATAAGATAAATAGCAAAAAAAAAACACTTTTCGATTATACTTTCTTTTAAGTAAGGTAAAAGAAAGATTTTTGCAAAGCATCCTTGTAAGCTATATAGTTGTTCGCGGCAGTAAATAGGGAGAGTTTAAACATTGTGCAGCTGTTTGTGATAATATATAATTGGTAACGATATAACCGACTATTAACACACCTGCATTGATCTTATTCTGGAAAAAAAAAACATTAATATTAATCGCTGAAATATTTAAGATCAATCGTTAAAAAACGATTATTAACTTATTAAAACCTTTAAAAGTGATAAACGGCTAATTTGCTACTACTACTAGTGTAAATTGGAAAATACTAAGTTCTAAAACCTTTTTAATGGTAAATGATAATTTCAACGGCAAATAATGAATATATTACCTTCTCTCATACACTAATCTTTCCTTTTACCACAAAATCAACAATAAAGCAATCAAAACTCAAAATTACTACCGATAGTCCTTAGATGAAAATCGTTAACCATTTTGCGAGGGAAAAATCAATTAAAATTTGGATTTACGCTTGTT
Source organism: Anisogramma anomala (assembly GCA_038502455.1). Taxonomy (NCBI): domain Eukaryota; kingdom Fungi; phylum Ascomycota; class Sordariomycetes; order Diaporthales; family Gnomoniaceae; genus Anisogramma; species Anisogramma anomala. The sequence goes on along the minus strand of JASMMZ010000020.1, from coordinate 154,236 downwards.
AAACAATTTAACAATAACCAATAACAAACGGATATCAATAAAACCTCTATCTTAAAGCACCTAAACAACAATATCAGTTACTTTATCCTGATTTTAAACCTCACAGGATTTAACCAAATACTTGACGCATTCCAAAATTTCTGCGATTGTTTTAATGAATTGACTGTTAATAAGTTTTTATCGTTATAACAAAGTCAATTCGAATCTCTGGTAGAAGTAACTGGTGCTACATTGAAAGTGGTGATGTGTTATTCTAAGTTTGACAGACCGTTAGCCGGTTCGCATGCTAATATGTATGGCTAATTACTTTGGGTCGTTCTCTAACCTGAAGTGAGTATCTACTGCACTAGACTTGCAGTGAATACCACAAAATACAGTTAATTTGCAGCTAGTACAATCAACTAACTGCAAGTATAATTGATCTCACTATATTGCAATTGACTGCTATTTCAATATAGATTTTAGAAATGTGAAAAACGGTAAATAAGTAAGGTAAAAGTAGATTAAAAGTTGAATTATATAAATGAGAAATTGACTTTTTGATAAAGAAAAGGAAGAAAAGTAATCTGGCAAGCGTATTGTACAAATACATCATAGATGAAGATATTTTATATATATGAAAATATATAAGCAAATTTATTACTGGCTACAATATCCCTTAGCACTTACATATATATTCTCAAAGTTTTGATTCGAATTACGATTGGATAACATTTTAAACCTTTACTTTTCATTACCCTAATACGTTATTACTATTAGTAACGACAGAAGCTTAATTAAGTGAAAACACCATTAGAAATCCTTTGAACATTGAGAAAATTATTTTCAAATGTACGGAAACTTTTATCAAGTCTTCCAATAACTTCAATACCATTAGTACCCATATAAAATTCGTGTAATTTCAGAGAATTCCTTAATAATACCAAACGTAATAATAGGGAAGGAGCGGCGTTATATATAAACACATGATGGGTATAATCACTAGCTATTTCCTTTTGAACTTTACTAAAGGTAATTATTCTACCTATTAATACTAGCATTAACACCCTCAATTTAAAAATAAGAAGGGGCCATACGATTAATACAAACATTTTTCCTTTCAAAATATTGGCACATTAAATATAAACTATATAACGATTACGACTTTTGTAAAGATTTGGGTTAATAAGGAAAATTATACTCTCACGCGCCCTCTTTCATTGTTTCCACTACATTAGGAATGGGTATAGGGACTTTACGACGTATCACTGCCGCTTTAAACTTAACGATACCGATAAGCGTTGTTTATACTATAAAAAGGGAAAAAACATGTTCTATCTCATTTGCTAACCATACTCAAACCTCTACTAATTAATCAAGTAAAGTAAAAACTTTGGAATCGTTTATATATAAACTAACAATACATCATTTATCGGAAATGTTAGGTTTATTATGAGTAGGTTACTTATTATCGAAAATTCAAGCCTTTGAAATCTAAGTCAATTAAAACGTTAGCTAAGGATACATAACTATATTTCAATGGATTATCAACGTGTATTCATGGTATTCATAATTCTGTGGTACGTACTTGAACCTAGGTTAGAAAAGGCAAATTCCGAGTTCTGTAAAAATCGAAGAAAAAAAAACCGAAGTAAAATTATAACGGTCTTTGAAATAAAAGGCTCGAGAGGCTTATATTGCTACGTTATATCAATCGAAAACATGTTATAACCTGTATATTACTATTGTTGTACATTACTTGGGGGGGTACATACATGCATATTTAGAAAGAAAAGGAAGGCGCTGCCTGTGCCTATATAGCTACATAGCTCAATTTCGCTAAGCTTCGCTAAGCTTCGCTCTAGTTTTAGTTTCTTTCTCTTCCATTCTCAGAATACTACACTGTTTCAACGTTACATTGCCACCCTACACGTGTACCAACAATTGGTAGCTGTAAGCTAAAGGGCTGAAAGAACACCAGACCTACTTTTCACCAATCAGAATAAGATAAAACGGAAGGAGCGTCACCAGTTCTGCCATACTAGCAAGAACAAAAAACAGCAACCCCTCGCCCCACCAAAGCTTCAATTTTCCCCTCTTTTCTACTTTTCAACTTTACGATCCTCAACCTTCTCCACTAAAAATACCACCAATCCTTTTCCTTGTTCTCCTCCTCGTTATCGTTGTTGTCGCCGCAGCTGCTGTTGCCTTTTGCCGCTGCTGCTGGCTATCATAGCTTCTCTCTTACCTTTCTTTACTGTTCTCGCTGCAGCTGCCATCGCCCTCACCGCTGCCGCCACCGTCCTCGCCGCAGCCGCCAGTGGTCTTACTGCAGCTGTTATTCGGTCTCGCTGCTATCCCCATCGCCTTCTTACCAACTGGTTTCCGATAAGCAAATGCGAGTTGCGTGCCTTAGTCTTGGATCACCTTGAGGCACCAGTTATGCTACACCGCACACATAGCAAGTCCTTAGCAGTTACCCCTCAGCCTTTTGGAAAGGAAGCACCTGCTACTCCTACAATCATTCCTTTGCCAAACTCTCCTTCACCAATCGCTACGCCACACCTTTACACACCGGCTAATTGCAACATAAATCCCTCTTCCAAGCTAAAATAGGCTAGGTGCCTATAGCGGCAAATGATAAAAATAAGTATAACTTTTGATAAGCGTTTTAATATTGTTGATATAGGTTTATAATAGCGAATAAAAGACTACCAAACGATTACGGCAGATCGCTTTAAGGTATTTATACATGATAGAAATAAATAGCCTTATTATCATAGTCTTTGTCTTTAAAGTTCTTATCCTCATCTTTACAGCCCTTCACCTTGTTTTTGGAGTCCACATTCTTGCAGTAGCTGGGTTACTCTTATCTTTTAATTTTCATTCGTTAACATTTCTCCTCACTTAAAAAGGGAGGAGATAAGTATTTATAACCTTAAGTACCACGATCCGTTTAATATAGATATTTTTATAGTAAACCGTAACGTTATTTTTACTAATATCTAAAGCTTTTAAGCTTTTTCAAAGAGTTTCATTACATTTACTACCTAAGTAAAAGGCTAAATCGTATTTATATGAAATACTTTACTACGAGGTTTTACGATCTTTTGGTAAAATATAAATATTTTTAACGAGGACTACCTAAACCTAATTTTCTTAGGTTTAAAATTTATTATAATATACTAACTTAACGTTTTCAAGAAATCTCTGGCCGAATTATTAAAAAACTTACAAAATTTAACGTTAAGATTAAGAAACATTTTCAAAACAAATACGGTTCAAAAACACATTGAAATTAAATTAAAATACGCGCGAATAATAATTACTTTTTATCGACATAATAGGAATCAATAAATAATTGTAATTATTATTTAGTTTTTACCAAACCTAAATATTAATTAGAACTAATGGCCTTCAAATCTTAAATAAAAACTTTACGAGTATATGGATTAATTTAAAAAAAATCAAAAACATTTTACTAACGGTTGTTCAATGCAAATACCCACATTATAAGATTATTATTAAGGATATCCGCGAAAAGTATAACTCGCGGTATTTAAAGAACAAGCTTGAATACTAAAATAACAATTCGTATAAAGATAAAAAAGATATAATAAAGAACCTTGTAAAAGTGGGTACCGTATTTTCGAACACGATCGTAAACCTTACAAGGTTAAGCATAAACCTTATGAAAAGCGTTGCGACGATAATCGTTGCGGCGACTATAAAGGTTGCTGTCGCGATAACAATAATAGACACGAATGTAGTTAGTATTAGGAACGTAATCGCCGTCGTAAAAAACTTAATATTTGATTAGAATTAAAATATATTGACTATTTTGATGAAAGTCATAACAAATATAAACTTTTTTTTCTCGTCTTATTGAACAACTAAGGTAGGCTTTATAAACTAGTTAATAAGCTTTAGCCTCGTTAGCGAAAAACAGCATAATTTCTGGATATACACCTATTATAGGAAAATTTACAAATATCGCAGAATATTCTTCAAATGTTTTAATTTTCATTAATAAAGCTACCATTTCCTGATTATTTATAAGGAAAAAGATACTTGATATAAATGAACTAACACCTGATTATACAAATTTTATTATCAGGATGTTACTTGACTTATGGAAAATATAAAAGCTATTGTAACGAATTAGTTAACGAGAAAGTCACCTTTATTATAAATGGTTATCGTTTTTTACCAATTGCCGTACGCGGCACGTTTTTTAGGCTAAAATGTACGTTATGTTTATATATAGGCGTAGGTAAAACTTTCGTCGCCAATTTTAGTTAAATAAATATTTCTTTAATTATATCAAAACCGACGTTTCGTAAGTCAAATTCCAAATAATCTCAGGTGTTATAGGATCTTTAGTACAACTTATTACCAAAATTCGTTAAACTTTTATAACTTTTGACTATAACTTCAACTAGATACATGACTTTTTTTTGAAAATAAAAACGGTAAAAGTATAGATAATGAAATGGTTAATCATTAACGCCTTTTTAATAACAATTAGCTAAAGCTTCGTAAAACAGATATTATTATATTGAAAAAATGTAATTCGATTTGAAAATAATACCTTCTAGGTATTTCATTTATTTATAGGGCAATTAAAAATTCATATATACGTAAATTTCTTACTGAAGTTGTAATTAAAATTATTTTACCCGGTAAATAGTATATTTTGCTACTCAATAAGTTAGTCCTTGAATGGTCGTTTAATTATATTACCGCATAAGATTTTGACGTGTCAAACATAATTGTAAATTGAACAAAGATTCATATTACTTCGTTATATAATCCTACTACTTCGGTTAATCATATGCTTAAATATATAAGTTTTAAAATTATCACAAAGTGTAAAAATTCGGCCTATTTTTACACTATTTAAAAAGACGTTATATAAGCGTTATTGTGGGTAATAGGAATCGAGAATGTAGCTTTTAAGATTATTTATCTTATTTATAAAGCCGTTAGGAACTTTCTAATGGTTTTCATTGTTGTAGGCGATTTGAGCTCCGAGATCCTACCTATAAAAGCCGAATTTCAATTAGAATTTCATACTATCGAGATAACAAAGACAATATAGTCTCGATTTTTTCCGGAAATTCTCGTTTATTTACAGTTTGACACGCCTTTCATTAACCTTGTCTCTAGATTTATTTAAGACTTGGTACGAAAATTTCATTTCAGTTAGCGAGAATTTATGAAAAATACGAAAACCCCTAATATTATTAATTGATAGGATAAAACTCGTTTTAAGGATTTTTTGACTTTTTTTGATATTAAAACGCCGGATTATACGCTAATATTAAAATTCAAATAAAAAGTTTTACACCAACGTAACGAAAACGTTTAAAGCTTTTAAATTCGTAAAAGTTGACGATAAATTTCCTACTATCTGAGAAAATTTTCAACTTATTTATTTTTCTTTAGACCAAATAATGGAAGCTTTCTTCGTAAAGAGCTAATGAAATCTAAAACTGAATTATTATCGTTACCGAGTTTTCGACGAAGCGAATTTTTATGAATCAATAATTGAATAATTTATACCGTTAAAACCATATTGAATTTATGAAAAGTAATTTACTATTCGTTTTATTAGTTTTCTTAGTTAATGGGGAACTTTATCATTTTCCAAAAAGGATACGTAATAGCTAACGTTGAGTCTATTAACAAATATACTGTCTTTAATAACTACCTCTTATCGTTTGAAATAAAAGTTATCTATTACTTAAAACGATCTTGTAATATTTGGATTGTTAATAGAACACTTTTGCTTTCTAATTATTAATATATTTCAATTATTGAAATAAATTTAGCTTCGTAAGTTATGGAGACTTCAAGCGTTATAAAGTGGTATTAATAGGTTTTAGCAATATATTAATCGCATTTAAATGCTATATAAATAATTTTATCATTCTTTCTGACAAATTCAAAGACCATTCAAAATACTTGGCGTAAATTTTCTGTTTATTTGGTAAGCTAGGAATGTCCTTAACTTTAGCAAAATCCTATATAAGATTTCAATTTGGTAAATTACTTAGATTTTATATAAACGGTTTCGGTCTCTTAACGATCGCTAAACATATTCAGACCTTTCTTGATCTTTCGTTTTCTACTACATTTTAATCGTTAGAAATGTGCTTGGAAGTTGCTGGCTTTTAACGCTTAATAGTCCCATACTTCGCCTAATTATTCAAGTTATTCCAAAAGCTAAAAAATCACTTTCTGACCGTCAACCGTAAAGCTGGGCGAGTTGAAAATAATAATCTTGAAAAGCGTATATATTACATTGAAACCACGAAAATTACGCCTACTAACTAAAAAAAGCCTTGCGCTACGTTATAAAAATCCTTATTAAATGAATTATGTTTTTATTATATAAACCTGTTTCGGCTATTGTTTTTATAAATGAATGAAAGTTAAAAAACGCTTTAGTATAATGCCTTTTCAATTCAAATCTAAATAATAATAAAAAGGTAGCAAATCAATTCCCAGTAACGTTATTTAGCCTATTATATTTTCAATTAATGCCTTACTTGCGCCAATCGAAATAAAACTTTTTTGAAATATAAGGTGACATGACTTATTTAGGGGTATAAACACTTGAAAATAACCTTAATAAGAAACCTGCACTCAATTTTGATTTCTACAGACTATAAGTTTATAATAGATTTTATTAACCAAACATTATTAAATGTCACTTTTACAGATCGGGTAAATGAAAAACTTATCAATATTGTTATTTACCTAAACGTTTATAATCTGGATGTTATTCATTTACCCAAACGATTGAATTTGATTTTGAACAACTTGTTACGACTTTTAACGTTAACAAACGAAAACATTCGTCTGTTAGAAAGATATTAATATTCGATTTAACTTTTAATAATCTTTTTATAATATTTTATAAGATCAATTTTACCTTACATTTCGTAAAAGCTATTTTACCAAAGAACATACGACTTAAGGATTGGTTTATACATAAAGAAAAGGAAACTAAGCGAACTATTATCGCTGATTTAACTCGTAAAAACCCAAATAATGAAATAATTATAAATGTTTTTAAAGATAGTTATCATTTTCGTTTGATAAACCGTTTCTTTTATAATCGACACGCAAATGGTTGTAAGAAACTCGTTATTCCTATTCAACTTATCCTATACTTTTTTTTTATAATACTTATGACAACAATAATTGTTTTGGGCTAAAGCATATAATGTTTTTTTTCATAGCCTATATTTTAAGTATAAACAAAAACTGGTAAAAATGTTGGTATGCCATAGACCTTGTAACGTTGTCGATTCGATTGGTCTTCGAAGTAATAGTAGTATTGCAGTAGTTAGATAGTGGATGTATTGTTCTAGGTTTGGCAAACCGCTAGCCGGTCTGCATAGTAATTTGTATAGTCTTTTGCTTGGCTTGTACCCTAGAGTAAAGTTCAGCGTATTGCACTCGACTTACACCCAATACGGTAAGTCCCCATAAATTAATACACTCAACTTGCAGTGCATTCAACTTTACTGTAAGTAAAGTTGATCTACTGCACTGCATGCAATACTATTCCAAAAAAAAAAAAAAACCAATATTATTAACATTGCATTCGTTACGACTTAATATAGAACGGAAATCAAAAACCTATTAGGCGCCTTTAATTAATCCAAACGTTTAAAAAGCTTATATATACCATTTGTATAGAGTTCGTAACTTCTTTATTATTAATGTAATCCAATAGCACACCTTAGGCATTACAAAGTTATAGAAAACTTAACGTAATTATACCGGTTAAGTTTAAAACTTTAAAGCGTATCCTTTTACTACCTAAACATATAACTAATATAGTAATGTATCAGATAAAATTTTTATACTAATATTCACTAATATTAAATTAGGTATACTCGAAAAAATATTTTTAACTGAGATACGAGTTTTTTTTAAAAAACTTTTAATAAGCCTTGTAAACTGGATTTGGTACTAAGTTTTATAAAACAACAGCATATTACCTTTGAGAAGATAAACAAATCAAAAGAAAAATCCAAGTTATCTAACTCGTATTACGATACTATATCGCTAAATATACAGAATAAACATATACTAAAAGTATTTCAGCATTATAATAAAATATTAATAACGCTTATTTTCTTACTGTCTATACCGATTCTTACGAACACTTATTCAGCTTTAGGTTATAAACTTTAATAAATTGTCTTCGTCCTTCTTTAATTCGATAATAGACCTTTATTCGCTTCATTGGAAAATACCTTCGAAGTGACGTACGGACGTCGTTATCTACTAATAAAAGCAATGTTATAATAAATACTACCGTTACATAGAATTTAAAATAGAAGATAGTGTGTGGTTACATATAAGAAAAACTTACAAAGCCTTACATAGATATAGAAAGCTATCACCTTTACGCCTAAGCCCTTTTACTGTAGTAAACCGCGTAGGAAAGCTTACGTATACACTTAATTTTCCCGCTGGTTTACAAGTTTACCTTACAATTAGTATTCAATACCTAACTTCCTACAATAAGCCTAAGATTAATCCTTTCAATCGTATGCCTCCGCTGCCTACACCAGTACGGTATAAAGAGGCTTCTAAGGAAAACGAATAGAAAATCGAGAAAATCGTAAACAAACACTTAGATCGCTGTCATTACAAAGAAAACCAAATTCAATATTTGGTTTGTTAAAAAGGGTACACCACAAAGTACGACGAATAGAAAGCTTTGGAAGACCTGGACCATTACAAGGAATTGATTGAGGCATATGAAAAAGGTCTCCAGAAGTGAAAGCGTCTCGCGTTTCACGTATCGCATCTTGCGTCTCGCGTCTTGCATCTTGCTTTTTACTCCTCGCGTCTCACGTCTTGCGCCTCGCATCTCGCTTCAAGATTCTCGCATCTCGCTTCTCATGTCTACGCAATGAGGACATTGCATTTTTTTTTTTTGGTCTCAGGGACTTGTTGTACATTAT